>CATNUR010000077.1:5000-25905 GCA_951213105.1 Amaurobius ferox
CTAAGACCTACCAAATATAGAGAGCAAGCATATTGCATATTTCTTATATTCTAAAAGTTTTAATGTACCACTTGATAAAGGCTTAACATATTGGAAAGCATTGTCATACGATTAGTCTCAGGCCCTGCTCTAGATTTTTTGCCGTCCCACGCAGAAAACGATTTGGGCGCCCCCTCCCTGAAATTCATTTTTCTGTTAACCTTTATAAATGTAATAGAATAGAGAAACACTGCTGAATTGCCAGTTTTTAGTCAATTTTGTTGCAAATGTTCCTCAAGTGAATGGATCTGTCGTGGAATTATATCTTTTGATTTTTTTCCGTTTTAAATAAGAAAATGTGCAATATCTCAAGAATGAAATATGTTAGCATCACATAAATGATGCTATTCAATTTTAGGTTTTAAATAATATGTTGTCTAATGCATGCATCTCCATATATATTAATAAATGTTATTATTAAAAGCTTTTAACTCATTATGAATGATGTGTGTGTGTGTCCGTTCCAACTTCTTTAATGATATTTCAACATATTTTGGAAGTCCTGTAGAGAGCTGAAATTTGGTATACAGCGTAGTCTAGTAGAACATTTGTTATTCGTTCGTGTTGTGTTCGCATAGTGTTGTTCGAAAAATAGTGCGCTACTTGGCAGTGAATCCGTCGACTCAGAATATCTATTCCAAATATCTAAAGAGGAGAAATCAGTAAAAGTTTTAAGAATGAAGTGGAACCCACATCTTTACACTTCCTCATATACAGTTAGTATCAATCCCCATTGCACATATACGAAACGTGCAGTCTTATCAGAGATTGCAAGCATTTTTGACCCTCGTGGTTTAATTAACCCAATTACTGCCAAAGCAAAAATATTCATACAAAAATTGTGGCTTCTACGTCTACGACTTGAATGTCATGACATTTACCCGACACGATATTCCTAGAATGGAACAAGTTTGTGTCTACTCTCCATAACCTTGAAAATCTCCATATTCCCAGATATGTGTTAAGTGAGCACACAGAAAGATTATTCTACATGGTTTTGCACACACTATGTTCTGTCGTAGCTTGAATTAACCGCTGAGAAATTTACATAGAGAGCTAGGTAGGTGTGGACTGTAAACAATTATTTTATTCCATGGTTGAATCAACATTCCATAGAAAAAACATACATGAAATATTTGGGAAGACGAGCGCTTCCGCTATGAGAAATTGAGAACCAACTTGTTCCAGGTTACATACGGTTCTGACCAGTAGTATCTGGCTAGCTAGATTGCCAAATTCGCAATACGCCGACACTTAAATGGGACACTAAATTTCGAAAAATACTGTTTTTAACGTGACGTCTGTGTGTGTGTGTCTGTCTGTACAATGTATGTATCCACTCAAACTCGAAAACTAATGGTCCGAATTGCATAAAATTTGGTAAATCCTACGTGGGTCATCTTGGTGCTGATCAGATTTTGGTACAATTTGGTAGAAAATAACCTTTTATTTTGCGAAATGGCCCGCAAAAATTGCCTGTATCCACTTTAACTGAAAACCTATTCGAACAAATTTCACAAAATTTGGTAAATAAGTCACTTGTGAGTTACTCTGGTGCTGATTAGATTTTGGTACTGACCAGAAAAAAAAACTTTTCTTTGCAAAATAGGACTCAAAATTGTCAAAATCTAAAATGAGAAACTATGTCCGCTGAAATACATTATTTAAATGTTTGTTTCTTATATAAATGAAACAAACATTTAATTAATGTATTTGAGCAGACATAGCAACAAATGGGGTAGCTTAGCTTCCCTATTTCTGCTTGGAGTGACGTCACTTTCGTTCTATGCTGCGTGGAGTGACGTCACAGACGTTCCAAAGCTGTTTTGTGAACGGTTTTTTGTTCCAAATTATTATCGTGGCGGCTTTAGGTTGCACGATCTTACTGAGCGAAATCCTCTGACGTTGACTCATTGTGCGTCATCGGGCCTTGTAACTCTCACTAGGACTCCTAAATACTAATAATATAGGAGCCTTAACAAAGTAGGTCGTCTTGTAACACATTACGAAGTTGGTCCAATTTATCCTTTTGATCACTTAGCTTTCTAGCCATCTGTACGTAGTAAAAATTGTGGCTTCTACATCTACGACTTAAATGGCATGACATTTTACCCGACACGATAATCCTAGAATGGAACAAGCTTGTGTCTACTCTCCAAATCTTGAAAATCTCCATATTCTCAGATATGTCTTAAGTGAGCACACAGAAAAGATTATTCTACATGGTTTTGCTCACACTATGTTCTGTCGCAGTTTGAATTAACCGCTGAGAAATTTACACAGAGAGCTAGGTGTGGACTGTAAACATTTATTTTATTCCATGGTTGAATCAACATTCCGTAGAAATAACATACATGAAATATTTGGGAAGACGAGCGCTTCCGCTATGAGATATTGAGAACCAACCTGTTCCAGTTTACATACGGTTCGACCAGAAACATCTGGCTAGCTAGGTTGCCAAATTTGCAATACAATGTTTTGAGACTTCTAAAATTCGAAAAATACTGTTTTCAGAGTGACGACTCCGTGTGTGTGTCTGTCTGTGCAATGTATGTATCCACTCTAACTGGAAAACTAATGGACCGAATTTCATAAAATTTGGTAAGTCCTACGTGGGTCATCCTGGTGCTGATCAGATTTTGGTACAATTCGGTAGAAAATAACCTTTTCTTTTTCGAAATGGCCCCCAAAAATTGCCTGCATCCACTTTAACTGAAAACCTACTTGACCAAATTTCACAAAATTTGGTAGATAAGTCACTTGTGAGTTACTCTGGTGCTGATTAGATTTTCTTTACGATCCAGAAGAAAAAAACTTTTTTTTTGTTTTGCAAAATGGCACTCAAAATTGTCAAAATCTAAATGAGAAACATTGTCTGCTGAAATACATTATTTAAATGTTTGTTTCTTATGTAAATAAAACACACATTTATTCAATGTATTTGAGCAGACATAGCAGCAAATGGGGAAGCTTAGCTTCCCCGTTTGCTGCCTGGAGTGACGTCACTTTCGTTCTGTGGTGCGTGGAGTGACGTCACAGACGTTCCAAAGCTATTTTGCGAACTGTTTGTTGTAACAAATTGCTGTCGTGTAATAAGGGCTTTAGGTTACATGATCTTACTGAACGAAATGTTCTGACGTTGACTCATTGTGCGTCATAGGGCCTTGTGACTCTCACAAGGACTCCTAAATACTAATAGTATAGGAGTCTTAACAAAGGAGGTCGTCTTGTAACACACTACGAAGTTGGTCCCATTTATCCTTTTGATCACTTAGCTTTCTAGCCATCTGCACTAAAAGCTAGGATGAGAGAGTTCTATGGAGTCACATTCATAAGATGTTATGAGCTGTAGAGTTCTTTTGCTCATTATGACAATGTATACTTGCTGCACGATGGCCCCGATTTCTATCCCCGGGGTTGGTTTCTTTCTTTCTAAATACCTTGGGTTTTATCCGTAGCACGGGGAAGCTACAAGGTAAGAGATATTTGCAATTAAGTAATTGCCATTCCCCTTCTTTTTACTTTTGTTAGAAACTTAATACTAATTTATGCCCATGCTACTTTATTTCATATACGTTTTTGACACTTTACAACATAATTGAAAAGTATTCATGATTTTGTTCATTTTGTCTATCTGTTTGTTCGGGCGATAACTGCCGTAAAACTGACTTTATAGAAATGAAATTTTAGTATGTTGTTGAGACGGTCTGTGGGACATATGGGAATGTAAATGAATATCACCCAATTAATTTTGGGTTGAACCCGGGTTGAAAAAATGAAATACATTAAACCCTATGGAACCTAATATTTCAAACATTTTTTAAGCGAATTTAAAAGTTGCTTCGAAAGTTTTGGGAAATATTCAAATTATTCCATAAAATATGTAAAATAATTTCAGCAAAATATGTTCGGTAGTTTTTAAATGAAAATTAAAATAATAATTACATCCATATATAATATGAAGAGATCCATGACTCACTTAAAAAAAAATATAGCATCCATCCTTTTTCCTAGAGTAAAAATCGTGTTTTTTATAGTTCTTTTACATTTATATTTTGTGTTCCTAAAACACACATTATTTTTGCTTAATTTTTGTGCATCTATATTCTTCGTCAATGCAATTACAATATTTTTTAGTTTAAATTATCATCAAACTTTGATTATTTCTACAACGAAGCCTAATTTTAATGGATGCAGAATGTAAACAAGTGATTGTAAAGATGAGTTGTAGAAGAATTGCTGAATTTTTTTTCACGAAAAATTATTTATTTCTGGAGTCTGGAATAAAAGTGTATGAATGAAATATTCACCGCTTTTGCATAGAAAACCAGACGATTTATATTTCGATAACGTCATTTAAATTGAACTTTCATTTTTATTTTGGATGAAGTTTTAAGTTTTCAAGTAAAATAAATTACTGTAGTATGTGATAACTTAAAATATATCAGCGCTGAATGTATCGTATTTTGCATTTCGATTGGAAAGTGTTTCATAATCAATGTTTTATTTGTGATTGACCTTTCTTGTTATAATATTTATGGGTATTAAAGAATATAACATTCCAGACCTAAAACGTTCGTTAACTAGTCTAATACATTTGTCGAAGCGAAGGATTTGAAATAATTCGCCTTCAGCATATTCTGTGCTAAAAATTATTCCATTCCAGAATTAATTGATCTTTAATGAATTTGTTCGTGGAATAGAAGTACCCTTTACCACAGATTTCCCTGTAGTACGTACTTAAAGGAGAGACAAAAACTAAGAACAAATAGGAATTAAAGAGAAATTTATTTTTGTTTATTACAAGTACATATTATTACAAGTACATGCACATTTTTTGTGATTTATAGACATCAAAAATCAAATTAAAAATATTGTTAAAACATAAGGCTGCGAACACACTCATTTCTTTCATGCAAATTAAACACATGTTAATTTCATTTTAGGCTCCCATAGACCGGCGTGATGTATTCTCGATATAAGCGGCGACGAAAATTTCGCGTTTGCGAAGGCATCGAAATTCGCATGACATCGAATCATTATTTCCTTCGCAGCGTTACAATGTCATATCGGATGAAAAAAAGGCATTTTTACTACTACTTGTCTTAGACGAGGAAAAAATATAAGGTAATGACTAGAATTCTAATTGTAAAATCAAAATGTGTCTTGCACAATTTTTTATAAATTAAACAGTGCGATATGATCATTTTTAACACTTTACAACAAAGTTGAAAAGTGTTTATGACTTTGTTCATTCTGTCTGTCTGTCTGTCTGTCTGTCTGTCTGTCTGTCTGTCCGTTAGCACGATAACTGCCGTAAAAATGACTTAATCAAAATGAAATTTTAGTATGTTGTTCAGACGGTCTGTAGGACCTATGGGAATATAAATGAATAATATCACACAATTAGTTTTGGATTGAACCCGGGTTGAAAAAATGAAATACATAGAGCCCTATGGGACCTAATTTTTCTAACATTTTTTAAGCGGATTTAAAATTCACAAATTGCTTCGAAAATTTTAGGTAATAGTCATATTGTTCCATAAAATATATAAAAAAAAATTCAGCTAAATATATTCAGTAGTTTTTTAAATAAAAATTAAAATAATAATTACACATTTTATATGAAACGATCACGTGACCATGATATGAAACGATCACATGACCCACTTCAAAATGATATATGGCATCCATCTTGTTTCAAATTCGTGATTTTTTAAAGTTCTTTTTAATTCATATTGAGTGTTGTATCCATCCTAAAACTACTTTATTTCTGCTTAAATTCTGTGCATCTACATACTAAAACAACACAATGACAATATATTTGAGTTTAAATTCTCATTCAAATTTGATTATTTCTACAACTAAGCCTATTTTTCACCTATGTAAAATGTAAACATCAAAATATGTAGAATGAGTTGTATTAGAATTACTGTATTTCTTTAACACAAAATAATTCAGTCCATGGAGTCTGCATGGCTGATATGAATGAAATATTAATTGAATTTATAAACAGAAGGACGATTTTTTTCGATGAAGTTTTAAGCATGAAGTTTATGAATTGTAGCTCCATGGTCTTAATTTTTAAATAAAATAAATTATTATAGTATTGTGATGAATGAAATGGAGAAAGTTATGAATGAAATCCTGCTTTTATAGAGAGATCCAGGCGTGTTATTTTTTCTATGACGTCATTTGAATTAATTTCAGTTGTTTTCGATGAAGTTTTCAAATATAATAAATTATCGTAGTATTATGATAGATTTAAAAATATTACCGTGGAATGTATTGCATTTTAGACATATTTAAACCACGCAATTTATATTTCAATGCCGTCATTTGAATGAAGTTAATTTTTTTCGATGAAGGTTTAAGTTTTCAAATATAATAAATCAATGTAGTATTGTGATAAGTTTTAAAATATTACCGATGAATGTATTGCATTTTCGACTTTTTTAAATAAAATTGCATTGAAGTTGGAAAGTGTTTCATAATCAATGCTTTAAGCATGATTGATCTTTCTTGTTTTTTTTTCATTTTTAGATTCGACAGAGCTTAAATTTCGAGCTTTTACTAATTCGGAAAACGATCCAAGACGGGCAGCAATATTAGCAATTTCTATCCAGTAAAAGTTAGTAAATTATTTTGAAATAAATAATACATTCAACTGGCAGAAATATAAGTATAGAAAATTATTATTCAAAATTACAAATGGGCGAATAACATATTTCTCGAATTCGAATAGTAATCAGATCTCGAATATTCAAATCCCTTGAATATTTGAATACCTCCCGAATATTTATTTCGAATTCTTAATAAATAACATTTATATTTATTAAATATTATTAATTATTATAGTTATTAAATTTAAATTAATTAACTGTGTTAATTATTAGTAAAGAAATTAACACAGTAAATTAAAATCAGTAAAAAGTATAATTAAACCACATTAATTTAGAAATAAAACCTTTTATTTCAAATTTCAATTATTTTACAGACGATTTTGTTTTTAATTTTAGGTAATCTTAGCTACGATAATTGAATAATTGCAAGTGTTCTTGTAATAATTTTACATCTTGTGCAGATTCTTATTTATTCCAGGTATTAAAAATTCTATGAATGTGAAAAAAAAACAGTGGCGGGAAATATATCTTACAAAAGATAAAAAAAACTGTAAACAAAACATTTCTTTTTTTTTTTTACTTATCTTTACTACATTAGCTCTTAATATTGGTATTGTACGTAGTTATATAAAAATATATACTTATAACTAATTAGGTTCTATACAATTATCATTGTACTAAAACATGATAAATAAAACATAATCACAATATTATTTACCATTTTAATTTAGTTCTTTCCAAATTTCTAGCCATATTTTATCTTTTATTTTTAAGTTTTTATAATTTTCGTGGAATAAATCATGCAATCACAGCTCTAAAAATGCAGTGTCAGTATGTCATACACCAAATGCAATCCTCAAGGGCTGTAAAACTCATACTAACTAATTCGACCATGCTGAATTCAAATTTGACATCCGTTTCCTAAATTAACATTTGAATCTGGAGAAATAGCCTCTCAAAGTTTGGTCTTTTTTGCTATTTTTGTGTTTATAACCTCAGGCCGAAGGAGTTGCCATCACATAATGCAATTGCATGGTCATAAAACTTTAATACATGAAGAAATAAAAGGAAAATTATATTCATCTCATGAAGTTAGAGATGGGACAATCTCCATGCTTCAGCTGTATAGGAAAATTAATACTGAGAGGTAGACCACCCAATTTAAAAATTCAGAATATGAATATTTAAGCCATGGAGTTAGAGAGACACACTTCCAGCTTTATCTTCAAATTTACGTTTCAGAGAATGCAATTAATGCAAACTTTGTTTATAGATAAATTATTCGGACTGAATTGTATGACACATAAAGTTAAAGAGGTTCTTTTATGGAATGGCCAGATATTGAAAACTTGAGATAAAAAGTTTGAGGTATTAAACTTGTTAAACTGGTTTGCTAGGAGACAATTAATTGCTTAATGTTAGGGTTTGGTATAGTATGTATGTTTTGAAGTTAGGGATTGGGAGTCGTATAAGAAATCGGAATATTGAATGGGAGGGATGTATGGCTGGCATGTGACTATGGATATTTGGAGCGGAAGGAGGGGTCGAGAGTTGTGTCAGTCGGTTCTTGTTTCCTATGTATGGCCGTGGTGTACTGGGACGGACGTAGAACACGAATCGCGAGAACTTTGCTGGTATTGGATTACTTAGGACAATTTCAATCATTATATCTGTTATTGCCATAGCAATACCTCGCGAAATTTACAGCGGCGGGGCAGCGATAAAAACGCTGCCAACAGCGAGCTAAAATTCACGATGAAACAAACGTTGCACGATCAGACCAAATTCCGCTCAGGTTTGAGAACGGATTTATATATCGCTGCCGTGCCGAATATTTCGCGTCGGTCTGTGGGAGCCTTTACGAGGAAATGCTAACCCATACATTTTGAATTTTAGTTTTGAGCATTTTAGTTAAGAGTTCGCTACAGAAACTAGAATGCTTCTTCAGCAACAACCGCCATTTTGTTGTGGGAAGAATTGCTCTAGCATGACTAATGAAAAACTCCGTCGCCTTCTCTAACAGCGCCGACTCGTTGTGCGCCCATGCCACACGTAGAGCGTCGCAAATGGAAACAACTGACAAATCGCAAGCCATGTAGACTGCACATTTTGTCTTCAGTTCCCCCATTCCATACTTATCCGCAATTTTGTAAAGATTAAATACATTGGCGGACGACACTCTGTTCATCTTTCCAGTGTACAAATACAAAAGAAAATCCTCAAACGTATTCGGATTACAGTTATCAATGTCCACAAGGTAAGTTTTTTTCTCAGTCATGGCCTCTTCGAACATGGATGCAAAAACTGGAGAACGAACGGAGAGAATCGATCTTATGGCCTGGAACTCCTTGCCCTTCATTTTCAATGTAACATCAGCACCTTTTTTCCTTTGGTATAACTCCGTTAAATTCTTTATCAAAGTCTCGGAACCTAGGAAAAGGAAATAAATGCTGAAAGTATACTGAATATATAAATTTAACTTTAAGAGAATTTGATGTGGGTCATACACGACATTCCCTACAGAATCAAATTCATTTACTCTTCCATTCTTTTATAATTAATTAAATTGAGTTTAATTGTACAAAATAACACGTATAATTATTTAAAATTACGCTGAATTTGCACTTCACATCCGTGTCGTAGCGTCTATTGAGGCTGAAAAGCTGAGCCTCCACTGTTTGAAAATCTATTATTTAAACATACCTTTATTTATTATAATTTTTAAAACAACTTTGCGAATATATATGTATTATTTAGAAAATTGCTACATTTTGCATGATTAAAGAGACACGTTTTAAAATATTTTTTCCATTAAAACGCATATCATTTAAACGCGTTTTAGAAGCTGAAATAATCCAGTCTTCGTGGCCTATAAGGAGAAGCTTAGTATTAAAACAACCCATCTGTTAAATTCCTCCCTAGTTAACTAGGTAACATGGAAACTAGCTTAGAGAAAGGTGTGGCTATTGCTTCCCCTATTTTCTACCGTTTGTAAACAGTCAAAGACTGGATGTGGGAACATTTCTCGGGCATGGCTAATAGATCCCCTATTTTGGGTCAAATGTGATTTTATGAATTAATAGTCGCAGAAAATAATTATTTTTTGTAATACTAAAGAAAGTGAGTCATTTTTCAAGAATAAACTAGCATTTACTTAACTTTAAACAATATCAAGACGAAGAAATAAATATACTAATAATGGCTACCATTAAACTTAAGAAATTTGCATAGTAGACATTATATCTTTATATCTGCTACAATACGGAGAAGCATCCGTTTGCGTATTCGAGAATTTTAGAAACAATAAATCTGATTTCCCTCCAAAATCCCATGTTACACGAGAATCTCAGTTAGATAAATGTGGTTGAGAATTTTCTAGCGAATTTTTAGCATATTGTAATTATAAGATATTTTGAAGTTTACACAGTACAGTATTTGTAAATAATTAATATACAATACTGTTTAAGGACATATTGACAAATTTTCAACGAAGCTTATGTTCCAGATTTCTCCCCAATTTTCAGTGCATTCTTTCATACATGGACGCACATAGAACGTTTTCCGGGGGAGGGGGGGGGGTAAACTCATAAAATCTACAACATTGTCTATCTTGATGCTCGTCTTTATTATCTTGAGTATCAAGGAAGTGAGTCTTGAGTGTCCTCCATTATGAGCGACCATGACTTCATATTTAATAAAATGGTTGTAAAAATTCAAATAATTTAGAAATGAGAAAACATTTAGAATGTTATATTTTGCATGCATTTATCTTACATAGGTAACATATTTTAAAATATCGTGCATTTCATTCATTCTTAGTATTTTTATGTTAAACTATTTTATTGTATTCACCAAGAAAATAAAACTTATTGAAAGTTCGAATTCCAATATAAATATCCCTTATAATACAACAATCTTATCCAAGTTAAAACGCCAATCGCTCTGCCTCTCCAGTTAAAAAACATCACTCTGCGCTGCTGCTTCTCATTAAATTTTACTTGTATAGGGAAAGTATTGGAATCATGTCGAAAATCGCAATTCGAGTTTTCGACAGATCTTCGCATTTTGGGACCTGTAGAACACGAAAAAACGATTTTTAACGTGACGTCAGTAGTAAGAATAGGGGCGTTCACCGCCAGAGGCGGAATAATGCGGAATGCGGAATCCAAGATGGCGGCCATTCCGCCTTCCGTAATCCTGGACGGGGGTGTAAAAGGGGGGAAAATGAAAAAAAAGTGGGGGTGAAAAATTTTTTAGAAACTTTTTTTTGGGTGGCAACGATTTCGTAGTCTTGTACGAGGGGTTGAGGGGGAAATAAATTTTTGGAACGAGATTTTTCTAAGTATGGAAGAAACTTTTTTTTGAGGTGGCAACACCTTCTCCTCACTCTCAATTGAGGAGCAGTGCCATCAGCGCCCCCTAGCGGCGAAAAGCGGAACTATGGGGATTTTTTCTAAGTACGGAAGAAACTATTTTCGGGATGGCAACACCTTCTCCTCACTCTCAATTGAGGAGCAGTGCCATCAGCGCCCCCCTAGCGGCGAAAAGCGGAACTATCAAGGATGGAACTTAGAAATATTTTTCTGTTTCGGTTGCCATAGCAACACCTGTATGGGAGAAACTTTTTTCGGGGTGGCAACACCGACGAAGGCGGTATGAAACCATTAGCGCCCTCTAGCGGCAGAAAGGAGAATTAAAATTGGAATTTTTCTGATAGTTGAGATTTTTTTCTTATATTTTTTTGCAAATGTAATTTTTTTACTTTTCAAAAACCACACTTGTGCCGTTTTCTCTATGGAAATTAACATAGGTTTTCACACGTGTGCTATTTTTTAACGTTTTTTCACAAAAACATACTTTTTACTAACAAAATTTCGTAAATGCAAGTTTTTTTCTTATATTTTTTCGCAAATGTAAGTTTTTTACTTTTCAAAAACCACACTTGTGCCGTTTTCTCTATGGAAATTAACATAGGTTTTCACACTTGTGCTATTTTTTAACGTTTTTTCACAAAAACATACTATTTACTAACAAAATTTCGTAAATGCAAGTTTTTTTCTTATATTTTTTCGCAAATGTAAGTTTTTTACTTTTCAAAAACCACACTTGTGCCGTTTTCTCTATGGAAATTAACATAGGTTTTCGCACTTGTGCTATTTTTTAACGTTTTTTCACAAAAACATACTTTTTACTAACAAAATTTCGTAAATGCAAGTTTTTTTCTTATATTTTTTCGCAAATGTAAGTTTTTTACTTTTCAAAAACCGCACTTGTGCTGTTTTCTCTATGGGAATTAACATAGGTTTTCACACTTGTGCTATTTTTTAACGTTTTTTCACAAAAACATACTTTTTACTAACAAAATTTCGTAAATGCAAGTTTTTTTCTTATATTTTTTCGCAAATGTAAGTTTTTTACTTTTCAAAAACCGCACTTGTGCTGTTTTCTCTATGGGAATTAACATAGGTTTTCACACTTGTGCTATTTTTTAACGTTTTTTCACAAAAACATACTTTTTACTAACAAAATTTCGTAAATGCAAGTTTTTTTCTTATATTTTTTCGCAAATGTAAGTTTTTTACTTTTCAAAAACCACACTTGTGCCGTTTTCTCTATGGAAATTAACATAGGTTTTCGCACTTGTGCTATTTTTTAACGTTTTTTCACGAAAACATACTTTTTACTAACAAAATTTCGTAAATGCAAGTTTTTTTCTTATATTTTTTCGCAAATGTAAGTTTTTTACTTTTCAAAAACCACACTTGTGCCGTTTTCTCTATGGAAATTAACATAGGTTTTCGCACTTGTGCTATTTTTTAACGTTTTTTCACAAAAACATACTTTTTACTAACAAAATTTCGTAAATGCAAGTTTTTTTCTTATATTTTTTCGCAAATGTAAGTTTTTTACTTTTCAAAAACCACACTTGTGCCGTTTTCTCTATGGAAATTAACATAGGTTTTCACACTTGTGCTATTTTTTAACGTTTTTTCACAAAAACATACTTTTTACTAACAAAATTTCGTAAATGCAAGTTTTTTTCTTATATTTTTTCGCAAATGTAAGTTTTTTACTTTTCAAAAACCACACTTGTGCCGTTTTCTCTATGGAAATTAACATAGGTTTTCGCACTTGTGCTATTTTTTAACGTTTTTTCACAAAAACATACTTTTTACTAACAAAATTTCGTAAATGCAAGTTTTTTTCTTATATTTTTTCGCAAATGTAAGTTTTTTACTTTTCAAAAACCACACTTGTGCCGTTTTCTCTATGGAAATTAACATAGGTTTTCACACTTGTGCTATTTTTTAACGTTTTTTCACAAAAACATACTTTTTACTTGTAAAAAACTAACAAAAACGCGTTTTCAAAGTGGCAGAATCGCATGAATTGAGTGTATGAGAGGGGGTGTGCTTTCCCAACCAGTCTTGGGGTTTAAATTAATATGCATGTTATTTTATACATGCGTTATTTCTTTAAACCAGCATAGTTTAATACGTGTACCATTTTACAAGTGTACTACTACCATAGGCTACCATAGGGGTATCTTTTAATCTTAACATGTTTTAAAAACCGCATAGTGCATTAAATCATGATAACAGATCTACCCCTCCCCACCTCTCGTAAATGTGGATAGTTACATCGTATGGCCAGTGCGGGAAAGATGAGGATACTACTAACAGAGCGTGGTTCTGTACCTGGATATAACTTTAGGCTATATGTCGCATTGGGCTTGGGTTTGGCCGACTGTTCAGAACGGCCCTCGCCGCTATTGTTAACATCTGTGGTGGGGGGACAGTTTTTCCGGACTGATAGAATGCTTATGTTGTTAGATTAAAAAGACACTACTAAATATCATTGTATTCTCAGCTGGGAGAGGCTATTTTAAAGAAGTTCTTATTAAATTTTAACATGTTTTAAAAAGAATCTTTCATTCATTAGTGTTATGAATGAAAGGATGTTAATTAAATTGCTTGATTAAGTATTAAATGCCTATATACCAGGAGCATGTCAAAGACATGTCAAGGGGTATGTCAAAGCGTACCAAGGGTGTACCAAAGGAGTATGCTGAAAGCATACCAAGACCATCGTTCCTACACTATCCCTCCGCTATATCGGGGTTACGAAGTGAACTGCGAGAATCTTGTAGGGTGGGATACTTGAAAATATCGTATGATGAGGGGTATGCCAAGAGGACCGAACATGAATTTTAAGAATGTGCCGCTTTTTGCGTTTTTTTCACAAAAAGTTTTCAAAACGTTAAAAAAACAACAAAAATGTGTGTTTTTTCAACAAGTTGAAGTTTTGGAGTTGTTGGATTTCTCTATGGGAATTAACATGGGTTTTCACACTTTTGCGAAATTTTTAGAAAAAAAATGTGGTTTTTTGCAAAAATGCGGCCAAAAATGTGTTTTTTGCAAAACGCGGAATCGGCCGATTTTTTTCAAACTGTCGGATTTCTCTATGGGAATTAACATAGGTTTTCACACTTTTGCAATTTTTTGAAAGAAAATGTGCGTTTTTGCAAAAATGCGGCCAAAGAAGCGTGTTTTTAGAGTAGCAGAATTTCGGGAATCTCGGGAATTTCGGGAATCTCGGGAATCTCGAGAATCTCGAGAATCTCGGGAATTGGGTGTATGGGAGGGGGTGTGTTTCCCCAACCATTACGGTCTTAGAGTTTAAAAATAAATATTTTCAATAATCGTGAAAGTGTGCTTATGCCCAAAATACTTGAGTGTTATGAATCTCACAAGTTAATGAAAGGATGATAATTAAATAAAGTCTTAGAGTTTAAATAATAGCAGATACCAATGGCTGTATGCATATGTTTTTACAAGTGTACTACTACTACCATAGGGGGTTTCTTTAAACCAACATGTTTTAATACGTGCGTTATTCTAAGAGGGAGAAACACCTAATATGGTGATACATATGACACACGCGCTCAGCACAAATCGATGGAAATAAATGGTGAGATAGTTTTTAAAGACGAGACTTTTAAATTTTTTTCGATAAATAAGGTATTTGAGGTTATTTAACGTGTGAATGAACGATACATACCAATAAAATGAGGAACTAGGCTAAGTTTACAAGTATGGGACTTTAAAGTTTTGATGTTTTAGGGGTAGAACTTGAATTTATAATTAAACATGATTTATACTAACTACTGCAAAGGGAGAAATGCATAGCGAAAGGGTTATGTGTATATATATATATATATATATATATATATATATATATATATATATATATATATAATACATATAACCAACACCCACCGGTGGAATGCAGATCTAAGATAGTATTTTTAGGAGAAGACATGAGATTCTTAAGAAAATGGAGTATTTAGAGGCATTTAAAGAGATATAAACATATGATAAGGTAACATCCATAATACACACAACTAATATAGGACAGCGAAAGGAAAACTTTAGTATTGTTTAGAGACCGAACTTCAAATTTTTAAGTAAATGTAGGTGCTTGGAAAATTTTTAATGAACTATGTGCGATACACATGTCTCCGATCACAATGGTGGAAAAGTGATACCGGGGCAGTTTTCAAAGATGTGAGTTTAACTTTTTTTAATTAAGTGAAGAATCTACTAAATATTAGAGTGTGCTAGCGCTTACCGAGGGTTTTATGAATAATACACATAAGCAGCATATAACATTAGGAAGGGGATATTAGAAAAATTTTTAAAGATAGGACTTTAGATTTTGGAACTAAATGAGATATCAAGAAACATTTAAAGGGGATGAAAACATCTAATGAGGCGGAATGGGGGTGTACTTACCCAAGATACCCAGCACTGAAATTATTCACTAAGATAAATTTTTTTTTTAAAGTAAAGACTTTAGAAATTTCACATAAAAGGCAATTTATACTAGTTTTTAAAGAAATGAAAACGCCTAGCGAGATGACTTAGAATGAATACAACGCCGATATATATAACAGTGAAAATAAAACTTAAATATTGTTTAAAGACTGCACTTCAAATTTCAAAGTAAATGTACATACCCAGAAACTTTTAATGGACTAGTATAATACACATACTCGATATAACAGTTAAATGACGAACTAAGAATAATTTATAAGTATGTAACTTTGAATTTTTTTAGTTAAATAGGGATTTCAGCTAATTTTTAGAGGGATAGAAAGGTATACTAAAGGGTGTACAACAAATTTTTAGAAGGGACTTAGGAAATTTGCTAGCTAAATAGGGATTTCCACTACTTTTTAAAGGGATATAAAGACATACTAAAGGGTATACAGCAAATTTTTAGAGGGGACTTTGAGAATTTTTTAGCTAAATAGGGATTTCTACTAACTTTTAAGGAATAGTAACACGTACTGAAGAGTATAGAGCGTAATCATTACTAACACCTAGTGCTAAAATGAGGAATTAGAGTAATATTTTGGGGATGGGACTTTAGATTTTTAAGTAAATGTTATGTTTAAAAACTTTTAAAGTAGCATAAATACCTACTAAGATGACATATGCGATACACATAGCCAATACATAGTTATTAAATAGGGAAAAGCTAAGATGGCTTTTTAGAATAACACCTAAAATTTTTTCTAACTAAGCGCAATATATCAACACTTAAAGCGGACGAATACGAAGATTCAGACGGCATGTGTGATACACATCGCGGGCACATAATAGTTAAATCTTAATTTAAGTAAGTTTTTAAGGATAGAACTATGAATTTTTTGGGTAAATGAGATGTTTAAGAACATTTAAAGAGTCAAAAACACCTAATAAGGCGGTATGAGATGATTTCATCATCATCAGATAACAGCGAAATGGGGATACTACAAATATTTTAAAGGGGAATCCTTAAAATTTCTAAGTAAATAACCTTTAAAGGGGTGAAAAATATATAGTGAAGTTGTGTAGATGTGTTCTTCTTACTTTCCCTGCAATAGATGAAAGATATTGGAATCATATCAAAAATCGCTATTCGAATTTTCAACGGATCTACAAGTTTCGAGACCCCTAGAACACGAAAAAAAAAACATTTTCAGCGTAACGTCTGTGTGTGTGTCTGTCTGTGCAATGTATGTATCTACTCTCACTGTAAAAGTAATTGACCAAATTTCAAAAATTATTCAAGGTAAATTACTTGTGGTGATCCTGGTGCTAATTAGATTTTGGTATGATTCGGGAAAAAAGAACCTACCTCCTTTTGAGAAATGACCACAAAAATCGCATGTATCCACTATAGCTAAAAATACTAATTTATCAAATTTCACAAAATTTGTTAGATAAATCTCTTGTAGGTTACCCTGGAAAGATTTGGGAAAACAGTACCATTTTTTTTTCTTTTTGCAAAATGCTACGCAAAAATCATTAAAATATAAAATAAAAGTTCACGTATTCTCAAATATATCAATTAAATGTTGGTTTTGCAAGTAATTTTTGACGATAAAAAGAATAAGACCAACCCCATTATTGTAGCATTAGCCGTTTTCCAGATATTTTAGTTTTTTCGCGTGTTTGCTACGCCGCTTTTGAAAATATGTCCAGATAACACACACACAAAAAACCAAAATTGGATTAAAAGTGTAAATTCGGTGTTTTGTACAATTAAATTCAATTTAATGAATTATTAAATAAATAAATAAGGAGAAGATGAATTAAAGTTTATAGGGAAATTCATGTGCTACCCACATCAAATTTTTTTTAAATTTCTCTGCAGTACATCGTAATATATAGGGAAGTATTGAAATCATGTCGAAAATCCCAACTCGAGTTTTCGACGGATCTACACGTTTTGAGACCTCTAGAACAAGTAAACACTATTTTTAGCGTGACGTCTGTGTGCGTACAGATTTTGTATTCACTCTAACTCAAAATTTAATTGACCGAATTTCATTGAATTTTATAGGTAAATTATTTGTGGGTGACCCTGGTTCTGATTAGATTTTGATACAATTCGGGATAAAAGAACCTTTTTTTTTTGCCAAAGTTCCAGCAAAAAATGCCTGTAAATGTGTAATTGTAATTATTGAAAGTCCTTATTTTTTTCTTTAAATTCATAAAAAGGGGGGGGGGGATGTTCGTCCTAACCGAGTTTTAAATCAATAGGGTTTCACTAATCACTGAGTGCGATAGTTGTATTAAATTATTTCTAAAACGCTTCATTCGTTTATGAGATATCGCGGCCGCAGGCTCACACAGATTACTTCAAATACGTTCGATTCGAGTTCAGGGATACCTGAAACGTACTCTTCCGTCAAAAACTCGTATTTGAATTTTAAACCATGCCACAGTACTTTGGAAATAATTTGGTACGATTCTCACACTCGATGATTAGTGGAACCCTGTTGATTTAGTTGTTAGGATCCCCCCCCCCCTCAATATTATTCCCTGTGTATTATATATTATGTATATAGGGAAAGTAAAAATATATTGTGATGAACTGAAAAGGAAAATAATGCACACTTGCTACGGCTCCCGTGGGCTAAAAATCTTAAACCCACTTTTGTAGACAGTCTATACATTCTGAAAACTAATTATGTAATGCTTTCAGCAAGAAGTACTGCAATATTGGTAGAAAAAAAAAAGAATTGGAAAGACAAATATTTCTTTCAAAAATGAAAAACAGATTTGTATCAACAACAAAAGGGTTTGAACTGAAATCTTGCACAAAACTGCTTTGGAAACTTCTACGAATTCTGGGGAAAAACTCTATTGTCCCAGTCCCCCATGAAACCACAGAACCAGAGAGTTGTTGCTTCTAGAAGCAGGGAACTATAGAGGGCTGTACTTTCCTTGATTACGGCTGTCAAGCAAATACATTATCACCCTCCCCACATAAAGATCTATTGCTGACAGACAGAGATTGTACAACCCACAACGTGTGACTTACAGGGTTGCCGTAAACTTATCTTAATTCTGTTCTACATATCTGCACTTGAAATAGTTTTTGGATCATTAAAAATAGATTTTATAATGACAACATTATAATATTTGCTGATATCAATAGAAAAATGTATTACTATTTTTTTTTTTTGTAGGCCAAATATTCAAATTTCCTTTCAAACTTGCTACAGAAGCTTCCTAATGGCAAATTCCGTTGTGTTGTTAACATTTAAATTCATTTTTGAAACACTTTAAATTTAAATAGTAAAAAAAATCGTACGACAACTGAAACGTATGTGTTTCTCCTTTAATATCGAACAAACTGTTAACATTTACAGGTAAAATTTACGAAGGAATCTTCTAAACAAATTTCCCCATTGGTTAACATGGAGGCAGCTCATAAGTTGTGGTGAGGTATGAGTCCCCTTAAAGCGGACGATTCAGACGGCATGTGTGATACACATCGCGGGCACATAATAGTTAAATCTTAATTTAAGTAAGTTTTTAAGGATAGAACTATGAATTTTTTGGGTAAATGAGATGTTTAAGAACATTTAAAGAGTCAAAAACACCTAATAAGGCGGTATGAGATGATTTCATCATCATCAGATAACAGCGAAATGGGGATACTACAAATATTTTAAAGGGGAATCCTTAAAATTTCTAAGTAAATAACCTTTAAAGGGGTGAAAAATATATAGTGAAGTTGTGTAGATAATACAGATCATCGACATTCTAAAACAGACAAGACATGTCTATACAAGATAAAAAATGTTGTACGTTAATATAAACATACATTATTCTATGTAGCAATGTAATACATACCCCAAGATTTATATAAAGTAATTGCGAATACATTATACCAATCCCATCAGAAATCAGCTAAAATAATAAAATTACCAAGCTGAATAATATATCTAGGTACTAAAACCCCAACAAACTACATTAAATTGATAAAAATCTTAACTAAATAAAATAATGAAGCTGTAACATACTATAAAAATACTAAGTTTAATAAAATAATAGAATAAAATCATATTAAAGCAAGTACTTACATGTTCAATCCGACTCAAAATGCTACATTAGGTGTAGGCCGATGAATAATGACAGATATATCATCTCCAGCTTTACCAACTTAAACCGACATATTCCCAGAGCAACTTGAAACGCGTCTTGACAGCACGAAATCCACAGCAGAAGTGATAAAATCGATACTTCAACGACACCCCCTACACGACAAGGTCACATCATGGTTACAGTTAAACCATGGTATAAAATATAATGTGTGTGTGTGTGTGTGGGTGTGTGCGTGTGCGTGTGTGTGTGTGTGTGTGTGTGTGTGTGTGGGTGGGTGGGTAATTATACCTTAAAAAGCTATATATCTGTAGTATCCCAACAGATACTAATATTTGTTTTCAAACTTAGAAAAACTTTATTTCAGTTGCACTTATTTTAAGTGTAATTAAAAAAAGTTTTAACTAAATGTGTAAGACAAATATTAGTATCCGTTGGGATACTACAGATATATAGCTTTTTAAGGTATAATTACCCACCCACACACACACACACACACACACACACACACGCACACACACACACACACACACACACACACACACACACACACGTACACACACACACACACACACGGTAAATATAGACAGGTTATTCATAATCACAGAGGGATTTTCTTTAATTATTTTACTAAAATCTATTATTTTTTAACATGTGATTATATTTTATACCATGGTTTAACTGTAACCATGATGTGACCTTGTCGTGTAGGGGGTGTCGTTGAAGTATCGATTTTATCACTTCTGCTGTGGATTTCGTGCTGTCAAGACGCGTTTCAAGTTGCTCTGGGAATATGTCGGTTTAAGTTGGTAAAGCTGGAGATGATATATCTGTCATTATTCATCGGCCTACACCTAATGTAGCATTTTGAGTCGGATTGAACATGTAAGTACTTGCTTTAATATGATTTTATTTTATTAAACTTAGTATTTTTATAGTATGTTACAGCTTCATTATTTTATTTAGTTAAGATTTTTATCAATTTAATGTAGTTTGTTGGGGTTTTAGTACCTAGATATATTATTCAGCTTGGTAATTTTATTATTTTAGCTGATTTCTGATGGGATTGGTATAATGTATTCGCAATTACTTTATATAAATCTTGGGGTATGTATTACATTGCTACATAGAATAATGTATGTTTATATTAACGTACAACATTTTTTATCTTGTATAGACATGTCTTGTCTGTTTTAGAATGTCGATGATCTGTATTATCTACACAACTTCACTATATATTTTTCACCCCTTTAAAGGTTATTTACTTAGAAATTTTAAGGATTCCCCTTTAAAATATTT
>CATNUR010000078.1:0-52000 GCA_951213105.1 Amaurobius ferox
TGTTTAAGGCGGATTTAGACCGATCCGTAAAGTTACCTTTTTCCGATAGATGGCTCTGAATATCGCAGGTTTGGCGAGATCCGACCTTGCGCCAAACAGCGATTATGTTGCATTTGCGGTAGCCATTCACTTCCGGATTAATCCTGAAACCGGATGTTATGAAATGCATTCAAATTGAACTTACTTTCATCGGCTGATAAATTCGAAACGAGGACTACACATAAAAGTATGTAGAAACTTTCTTCATATTGATAATAAAATTTCATATTTATATTGCATGTTTACAACGACCAGTATAAATTTTAAATCTTTTATGCGTATTCATAATTTAAATTGAATTTGTAGCATGCCTATTCATAATGTAATAAATATTTGTTATATGAGTGTTGATGGGAAACTGACGAGTTTATTCATTCATTGCTGTTGAAGTATATTTGAAACTTTAACACTTTAAATGGGTTTGCTTGTCTTGCCTATCACTTACACTCTTAAGCATTTGTGTATTTTAGTATCTCTGCTTTTCTATTGCTCATGGGTTGGTAAAATAAAACCTGCATTGATAATGTCTTGTAATGCGTTCATAATGATGTCTTTATTCTTTTATGCTTAATTCTACACTATTTTAGGAAAGAATAACAAATAGGTTTCAAGTAAAACTGAGAAATTCCTGTATATTGTTGTTGGAGTGTATTGAATTTTCAGCAATTTACATATTTTGCCTTTTCTACCTATGATGTATGTTCTTAACCATTTGTAGAACTACTTTGTATATTGTTTTTATTCTCTTGATAACATAACAAACAAAATTCTAAGAGATGAATACTTCACCAACATTTTATAATGAAGTCACTTTACTCATCTTTAACCAAATGATGAATAGTCGAAACCACTTCCTTGTTGTGGCCCTGCATTAGTGCCATTAAAACACAGACTTAAAAAAGAATGAAATGAAGGTTTATATTGGCTTGAAATGATATTGACAAATTTATCCCTTTTCTTATTCCCCATAAATCCAGTGTTAGCGAACATTGAAATTTTTTCTGTTTGATTGAAATTCAACTGTATATATTTTGAATTCAATATAGTAGCGGAATCATAGCAGTAAATGTAATGATCGACAGTTACTGTATTAGGGATCTATGTTCCCTGCTCGCTATACATAATAACCCATATATGTACACACAGGATTTAAACGGGCATATTAAAATATTTAACAATTTTACTAAAATCGAAAATTATTTTAGCATTTTCATATTTTCTTTATCCGAAGTGCCAGTCTTGATTTTTGTCATATTAAGGTGAAATAGATCTAAATGCTTATCGGAAAAATAAATTGCAATTACTATACAATTTTCTATTATAATTCAAATAAATAACATTATAACTCACACTAAAATCTTAAATATAAAATCATACTAATATGGTAATATCATTTCAACCATGAATAGCAGGTGCTAGTTATCAAATATGAATAGAATCATAAACTAATTTATATCCCAGAAACCCTAATGCCAAAATCTATAGAAATTTGGATTTCCTTCAGAAAATTACCAGATGCATGTTATCTCTAACATTAATCATAATTTGCTGTCTTCTTAGCTCAAAGTCTCTATCCCCAGTCCCTTCTCTTTACCATTGACCAATTCTAACTAATTATAAGATATGCAAATTAAAAGTATTTGACTTTCATGCGCTGCTCAATTTAAATGCCTTTTGCTTAAAATGCTCATGCTATCCAGAATCTTAAGATTAATGTTGTGTTTATAAGTTTTAACATTTTAGCTAAAATGGTATGTTTTAACAAGATTTCTTTTGGAACAATGCTAAATAAAACTGGCACAGTTAAGACGTGTACACATCAAAGTTAAGGTGGCTTTAGAAACACCCACCACCAGGTCACCACCTTTTATCAACAGATGATACTGAATATTGCAGGTTTGGCAAGATATGCCAAAAGGCGATTGTTTAATTTGCTGTAGCACTCTTCACTTTCAATTTAATTCCAAACAAAACCTAATATTAGGGGGATTATTCAGATCAATGGACAAATTTTTTTTTCCGAGAAGTATACTTAGCTTTATTTCAACATGTTTTCAAGTGTTTTTCAAATTATATTGTATATTAATGTTAGGGTACAGCATGAAATATGAAATAACTAAAGCAATTGCCTTGCAATGGGCAATAAAAAAAGTAAGATTTATCTTTTTTTTATATTGATAATATTTTATGTTTATATTACATGCAAATTAACTTAAAGCCCCTATAAATAAAGTAAAATGCTGTATAACAACATTTTACATATTCTTATAATAGTATTGAATATTAGTAGAGATTTGATGCAAAACTGACAAGTTGATTTTATTGAATTTTAAAACTTCCAACACTAAATATTTGCTGCGCCTATGATTTATGTTTTTAAGCATTGTTTGTTAAGTTATTTGTAAATTTTGTTAGCTCTTACTCTCAATGCTCATGAGGTATATAAATTCTAGTATATACTTAACTAGTATTTTTTATGTATTAATATTTTGTTTATTTTTTATGCTCAATTCTAAACTGTGTCAGACAACAAAAGTGAATAAATAGGTTCATATAAAAATGACAAATATTTTTTGTTGTTTGCGTTTATTCAGCATTTTAAATATGTTTGCTTGTATGTCTGCATTTTTCAAGCTACTTCTTATAGTTAGCTTTGTATAATATATTTTATCTATTGATAATATAAGTGAACAAAAGGAAATTCTGTATAAAATAAAATCTTTGACCATCATCATTCTCTGAAGGCATAGCCTCTACTTTTCTTAACTCAAAGGGTTATTTCTCATAAATTCTCTCAATGTATATCATGAGTTTTTACTGATTGAAATTCAGCTGTTTATTTGGTTATACATTTTTTATTCAATAAAATAACAGAGTCTTAACAGTAAATGTAATAAGAATATACTAATAAAATAAGAACTTTGTCAAAATACAGCATACATTACATTTTAGCAGTCAACTGGCAAAAATTTAATGTATGCTGCAGAGTTGCCGGATTTTAGCCAGGCCAAAAGAAGTCTGCCGGCTGTTTTTTGGTTTTAACCACTTAAAACCAAAAGAAGCCTGCCGGCTGTTTTTTGGTTTTAACCACTTAAAAAAAGCCGGCTTTTATTAAGAAAAGGTGGTTTACAGCCAATTGACATTAAATTTGTATTGCTTTATCTTTGATGCACTCCTAAATGTTTATAAACTTCTATTAAATATTACCAAGTACACAAGATTTTACGACCACTAGAAAAATACTATGAAGGTAATATGTCTAAAAGGAAAAATATATATACATTGAGGAGAATGCATTAAATTAGACACCAAGATGGTGTTTTGAAAGCCTCTGTTACATAATGCGTAGCTCTACATTACATATACTGCCGACGCAGTGGTCGAGTGGTCAAGGCGAGCATTTTCACAGCAATTGCTCGACCGCCACGTTGTGGGTTCGAGTTCCACGTAAGGTGTGGATGTTTGTGTTGTGGGTGCAGTGTATTCCGCCCCCCTCTGGTGCACCTGGGGCAACGTTCTAGGCTGGCTAAATGGTTCACGTTCTGGCCGCTGACAAAGGCGAATGATGAAAGTCAAGTGCCTGGCCATTTGATTAAAAAAAAAAAAAAATTACGTATACTACATATTTTAAAGACTATAATTAATTAAACAGACAAATCACCACACATCAAAAAGGAAGAAAATGAATTTTACATCAAAAAGGAAAAACATTTTTTTTACACACTACTATTTACACACTGCTAACAAGAGAAAGCAATCAAAAAAGGTTAAAAATTGTTCTCAAATTAAAACTTGTTAAAATAAATTTTTTAAAAGCTTTATGCTATTCAAAAGAGTTCATGCATATGTTATTCCCAATACTGTTTTTAATAGTGATAAATAGTGTTTTTTATGACTTTATGCATGATTTTAAATATTTATAAGTGAAAATAAGACTCTTACATATCAATAAAATCCTTGAAATTAGTTAACTAATAAAATATATCACTAAGCAACTGTTGTCCTAAAATAAAATATTTCATTATTTAAAGCAATAACATTTTTAAAAAAATGTGTTCGCGGCCAATGTAAACTAAGTAAAGCAGTTGGTATGCCTTTTTAAAATTTAGCTGGCTTTTTTGCACTAGCAGGTATTCCAATATTAATGTTTTCATTATTGAGAAATAAAGTTATTTATTAAATTCTAACCCAATAAAATACTTTTAAAATTAGTTAAAGAACACATAAAAATGTATAATTTAAAATTAAAATTCTTCACGCTTTTTTTTTTAAAAAAAAGCCAATTTTGGCCCAAAAAAACCCAATTTTGACCAAAAAAAGTTGGTTAAAACCAATAAAAACCACCCACATGGCTTTTATTAAATTTAGCCAGCTTTTTTGCAGCCCTGGTATGCTGTATTATGAGGTTTTTATTTTGTTTTCTATTGCAGTTTTGGAGTAATTTTTTATATAAAATGTAATAATGGACAGACACTGTATACCTATTAGGAACCTATGTTCCTTACTTAGTATGCATAACCCTAATTTTTTTGTACTTTAAAATTTAAACTAAAGCCCTATATCTTTGATATCTCAACAAATTTGGCTAAAACAGATTAACATATCTTGGTTGTAATGAAGGTCTGGGGTGGGGATTATGCTGTTTTCCAGTGGAAAATCATGGAATACGCTTCACTTCAACTATAAATTTTAAGGATAATCTCCCTTAAACTTGAAAATTCAACTTTTCACTTAGTAGCAAGTTCACAGTTTTAGTTTGGTGGCCACTGTATCACAATTTTTTTGTAAAATCAATAAGTGTGGTTACATATACTTAATATATTATTATATATATAGATATGAGGGATACGAATTGGAGATAACAGTTAGTAAACTTTTGGGACAGTTTTCTGATTAAAACAGAATAGAAGAGGGATGTAGTGGCCCAAAGTTGTTTCATTTAATCACTACATTGGATTGTGTAATTGACCTATGGTGAGTGGAGAGTTCCTATTTTTAGGTCTACTCTAGGCTGATATTGTAAATTTGCAGTTTAATTTTTAGATAAAATTCACATACCTATCTCTTTCCCGTTGAAAGAATAAGCCCTTCCTATTCTTGTCTGTTTAAAAGTACACACTGCCGCTTGATTAATAAATTGAATGCTTTTATATCCAGATTTATGTTAATTGAAGTTTACCTTATAACAGTACCGCTTATAACATTTTTTATCCACGCATTTTGTTTTTTTATTATTTTATTTCCTTTACTTTCTTTTTTATTTGTTTTGATTTTTTCATTTGTTTATATGTGAGGTTAAATTAGATGTTTGCTATTAAATTAAACTGCATCAAATACTAGTGAAACTATTGTTTGATGCCTTTTATCTGAATGGACATTATGCCACAACTAACCTGTTCAGATTAGGCCACTCTAACCTATGTAATAATTGTTTCTGAAATAAAATAGTGATCTGTTTATTTTCTTACATGTTTTCCTTGAATTTTATATTCTAAATATAATGGAGTTTCCTATGTATTGTGTTTTGCCTGCTTATAACATTGTTTAATTGACTCCAAAGAGAAATGTAAAACCAGGGTTCCACTATAAAATTGCAAAATGTCATAATTTATTTTCAGTGTAATTGAGTTATTAAATAAATTCTGGTTTATTCGACATCTAATTATTCGGAATGTGTCCATCTCAGCTCTTACATTATATTCAGGTTTAGAGCCGCCGACAAGTAGAGCCAAAATGATGCTTAGCTTAGAGGTTCTATGTTATATAAACAGTTTACAAAGAAAGACCAATAACTTGGAAAATAGGGGTATACATTTGTTGTATAGGAACTCAAAAATTCTGTCGGTTGCTCTGTTTAGGGTCCATTTGGCTTTATTGAGTTATATTTACTGTAATAAATTGAATGCTTTTATATCCAGATTTATGTTAATTGAAGTTTACCTTATAATGTTAAAATCTATTTAAATATTTTTTCGCAAACTGTACAGTATAATTCAGTATGTGTAACTCTAATAAAAAAAAAATCACATTTATTTTCCATTATTTTCTTTTCCATTAATTTTTTCCAATTTTTATAGCATTTTAGTTCAACATCTGATAATTCTGTAAATTTGGTTATTCGGTACCGCTGAAATCTGAAATATGCTGGATTATCTAAAGTTTACTGCATATTTTATTTTATTTGTAACCTTGCTAAAAAATATAGCATAAAATGTTATTTGTAAATTTTGGTCCCCTATTTTTATGTCTCTTCAAATTATTTTATCACTCTTCACCACTGGAATATGTTATGTTATTTTTTAAAATATAATTCTGAACTATTACAAAATGTGATGCAGAAATGATAAGCTTGTGCATTTGTTGCTGACATGTTTGCATAATTTATTCATTTAGATTCATATTCTAATTTTTTTTTATTATTATATAAAACTACATATATTTTATTGTTCAATATAGGTATATATACATATTAAATACAGATTGAATAATAGAATTTTCAAGTTAAAATTTTGTATGCATTAATTGTTGGAATATATTCTTAATATATATATTTATAGTATAGTATTATATAGTTTGTGTTTGTAGTATACTACATTCTTAATATAAATAATTGTTGTGTTATACAGTTTAATGTACATACATTCTTAATATTCTTAAAATAGTTTAATTATTCAGTTTCTGTAAGTAAGCATTGGTAAGAAATTATATCTTATTGGAAGGCCTGAGTTCAACCTATTACACCATAGCAAGTGCATTGTAGGGCAGAAGTCATAACCCCATTCACTTCAACAAAATCATTGAGTACCCATAAGTGGCATGCTGTCATGGAGTGAGATGGAGTGATCGCTCCAGGGTGTAGAATAAGAAAGAGGCACTTCTTGTGGTGAACGAACATATTTATATTTATTTTAAGGATCAAAGAAAATACATTATGGGAAAGGATACAATGAAAGAATTTTGGCATGTGCTCAGTCATATTCGGTATCTGCTTTAAATAAGTTTAGTTGTATATAATTCAATTTTCAATGCATATTTGTTTTTACATATCAAAATAGTTTTAAATCATTATCAACTTTCTGTAGTTTTGCACATGAGGCAAGCACCCCACTCCATAAGTGGAGCTATGAATATTCTTTTGGTAGGATGCAATGTAAAATATACCCTGTACTCCCTATAGAACCCATAATTTCAGATGCAATATAGAATACCATGTACATGTGAAAAATCACTGGGGAGAGTAATAATGTAACTTTGGGCATTCAATATTGCATAGCCCCCTAAGCTTCCTTCTAGCTTTGTTACTTATTTCAGGAGTAGGCACAAATTGCAAGGTGTGTTATATTATATTTTATTTATGTATAATGTAGTATCTTTTTACAAAGAAATATATATAATTATATCTAAAGAATATAAATTTATTTTAAAATAAAATTATTGTAATTAATATTACATATATTTTACTTTCATATCTTTGTTTCCATTCAATGCAAGGTTATATAAAGGTAAAGTATTTTGATGAAATTAAAAATTTCTAGGTGTAGTTTTAATACATGCTTTTGTAACTAGGTAAAGAACATGTTTGGGGAGGATGGTAATGAGGATATGATATGCGATGAGTTAATTTTTGATTCAAACAGAGCGAAAGCAGTTAAGAATAATAGAATGCTCGGGGAAAAGTTTATTGTTATAAATATGTAATGAGAAGGATTGTAATAGGTTTGAAAATGTAATATATATATATATATATATATATATATATATATATATAGCTTTGCATATCCACATTTTGAACCTCACACATTACAAATTGAATGTGTATTAAATCTTTAAATGTAAAAGTGAGTACCTAATCTGAACATGAAAAAATATATTAATTTTCATTTGCATATAGTACCATTAGAAGTTGATAAAATAATACATTCTTCACTTACTATTGATATTTATATCCTGTGAAATATCAGTAATGCTAGACATTTACCTTTGGTCAATGAAATCTTATTTTTAATCTGAATTGGAGTAATTACTGATTTAAATCAGTTTTAAGATATCAAAACTTAAAATGTTAATGGAAAATATAATCTTTTTTTTAACTTAAAACAATATTGTAAAGATATAAAAAAATTTCTTTTCACTGCTGTCAAAAAGAATCTAAAAAC
Organism: Amaurobius ferox; assembly: GCA_951213105.1. Taxonomy (NCBI): domain Eukaryota; kingdom Metazoa; phylum Arthropoda; class Arachnida; order Araneae; family Amaurobiidae; genus Amaurobius; species Amaurobius ferox. Next base: position 8,196 of record CATNUR010000078.1, read on the forward strand.
TACAACTTCATTAGAACACAGCATAACGTTTGTTGATTTGATGCTAATGCTCTATCTCATTTATTATGACAAAGAAGGTTCTTTATTGCCTTTGAAACCGGCTGATACTTTTCTACAATTTTTTATGTGCTGCTAATCTTTTTGTGCTGCTAATCAATGTTAAAGGTGCAAGACATTTTTAGCAGGGCTGCTCATAGAAATTATGAGCCAACTTCAAACATTTACCATGTCCCCACCCCAACTATGTTGGATTTTTCTCCTCAGTAAATTTTTTATGTTTTCTCCAGCCTCAAAAATATTGAGTTCTGGGACCGCCACTCGAGTGGTATCTGTCACATCCACCTATGGGCGGCCTGTTATTAGAATGTAAAAATTATTTAAATGAATTGATATGACTAAATATTTTCACTTTTTATTTTTGATTTATGTGATGAAAAGGATATAAGTAAATGACATCATTTCATACTCAAAGTCTTTATAAGCAAGATAGAAAAATACAGATTTTTTGTTAATTCAAAAAATATTTAACTGCTTATTTTTATTTTAAATTAACAACTTTGCCATTTAAATATGTTGATTTAAAAAATATGTTTGGATGTTTTTATTAACAATCCAATGTTAAAGGTGTATGACAAATGTCGAAAATATATTTAAAGCAAATAAAATGACAGTGATATTTAACTCACGAAAACGTTAGCTACAGCTGTGCTACCATCCACTGTCTGCATAAAGGGGATTTTTTTAACATTTGGTGTAATTTACAGAAAATTGGGAAATAGATGAGGTGTAGAGAAAGCATAAAAATTTATTTTCTTGATGAAACACATATGAACCATTTGGTGAGAAAACAAAATAGAAGTAGACCTAAACTCTATTTATGAGAAAATCCAGTGAGAGAGAGAGAACTCACACTCCAGATATATGTTTTTACATTCCCTGCAATACATGGTAATGTATAGGGAACGTATTGGAATCGTGCCGAAAATCGCAACTCAAGTTTTCGACGGATCTACACGTTTTGGGATCTCTAGAACACGAAAAAACTATTTTTAGCGTGACGTCTGTGTGTGTGTGTGTCTGTCTGTGTAATGTATGTATCCACTCTAACTCAAAAACAAATGGACCGAATTTCATAAAATTTGGTAGATAAGTCACTTGTGTATGACCCTGGTGCTGATTAGTTTTTGGTAAGATTCGGAATAAAAGAACCCGGTTTTTATTTCAAAATGGCCCGCAAAAATTGTCAAAATCAGAAATAAAAGACTACGTATGCTCAAATATATCAATTAAATGCTTGTTTTACATGTAACTTTTGACGATGAAAAGAATAAAGATCAACCCCATTACTCGACTATAGTCATTCTCGAGATGTTTTAGTTTTTTCACATTTTTGCTACGCCGGTTTTGAGAATAAGTCCAGTTACCAAATAAAAAAGAAAACGTATTTAAAAGTGCAAATTTAGTGTCATTTCAATTAATTATGCGTGTTATTTAGTGCAATTAAACTCAATTTAACGAATTATTAATGAAATAAAGAGGAAATGAATTTGAGTCTGCAGGGAAAGTCATGTGCTGCTCACATCAGATTTTGTAATTCACTGTAATAAAGCTTTTCCGAATACGATAAGAGGTCTCTCCAAATGAGTCTCCACTTGACTTTTTATATATATTTACTAATATTCCATTATTCCATATTATTTCCCCTGTCCATATCATAAAAAAGATGCCTGTAGCGGAAAAATCTAATCTCCGTACGGCAATGATATTAGATATAGAGGTACCTAGACTCCTGAGAAAAAACGCCTAATAAAGATTTCTTTTTTTTTAAAATCGGGCCGAGTGCAGTCGCACGTGAGCTCGCGCAGCGATCGACTACGTCTTTGGAAAAATTAGATAAATGAATTTAATTAATTCCTGCTTTACATCCCGAGCAACGTCGGGTACATTTTCTGCGTGGTCGAGAGCTACTGCAAAGATGCTATTGTAATTAAGCGCATTTAGAAGAGTCATGGTGTAATTTTAATCAAAGTTTTGCATCTTAAATTCCGTTCAAAGTCGTGTACATTTTCTAGTTTATATACAAGTTTCTTCGATTTCATGAAAATTAAAACTGAAATTTCTTTTTTAAGGCGAAAATTTGTAAATTTACGTCCTATATTCTATAAATAAACTTTATTTGAAAGTTTTTATTATTAGTATATATTTTGATGACCTCGTATATTCCCCATTTTTCTTTGTTCAACATCTTTGACAGTCTCGTTCTCAGCTACCAGATCATGTAAGGAGCTAAAACTCGGCACACAGTTCATCTCGCAGAACAGTTTTATTTATTAAATGTTCATGGCATTGCGTTGCATCGTTACGTCATTTACGTATGTCATAACAATGTTTCCTTTCTTTTCATGTTCTTTTTTTTTTGCAAATTGCTGTTTAGTGTTTTCAGATGAAATGTTATTTTGCTTATTACGCATTATTCTCATTCATCTAATACTGCATAGTTTTGAAAACAGATTACGTAAAAAAAAAAAAAATATATATATATATATATATATATATATAAAGTATATACTATAATATAATTAATGGAGTATATACTATAATATAATTAATGCATAATATTGTGATGATTTCGAATTCGAGTTTTCGGTTGATTTACATGTTTTAAATACCCCTGAGCTCGTTTTTGAAGTGATGTATAATCCTTTCATGGGCGAGCGATAGTTCACATACGAGTTGAAACTAGCTATTTAAATGAAATTTGGTACGATTATTACAAATAGTGAATAACGCAATAACAGGATATCTAATAATATTAAATAAATAACTATTCTTATGTAATTTATCATTAGAAAACGCATGGCATTCATTTTATAACTCTGGTAAAAACCGATCTCGCGGTATTACACATTTATAAAAAGAGTTACATAAAATTGAAATAATAATGAAAATCGTTAAACAGATTGACTTTCCATATGAAATATTGCGCGACGAATTGACTCATAAAATTCTCGTGGATCTAGCGCGTTCCATTCACAAGAGAAGACACTATTTATAATCTCTCGTAAAACACTATTACAAATTGTGTATTACAATGGGTAGAGACACAATTTGTAATAGTTTTGTACTTTAATTTTAAACATTCGACAAATAGTCATTTGTTTTCATGGGACATTAGTGGTGTAAGCTGATACTGTAAGTAGAAACTCCACTGTTGCAAAGTAAGCTTAATTTCTTGAAGACATTTTAAGCCACCTACCTGCATGGCAAACTGAATATGTCTGTCTCCATAATGGTTTACAAAATAGTGACACATAAAATTTTTTTTGGCTGGTTGCTATTGCATATATGCGACCGGGTACAGTAGTCCACTTTGTCACTTATCATTTAAAATATTCTGCAGCAAAATTTAATAGCATAAACCTGAATATGTAGATAATACGATACTCATTCAAAGTGGTCATTTTCCTCATCGTTTAAAAGAAAACATCAAAATGTACATAAGTTGTCCATTGTACCCCCAACCTCTCTTATAGGGGGAAGTATTGTGACGGAATCAAAAATTTGAATTTCAATTTTCGACGGAAGATCACGTTTCAAGCATCCCTGAACTCGAATTGAACGTTTTTAAGGTAATGTCTGTATGTTTGCTAGTGTGTGTCCGTGAGTCTATGGGAGCGATATCTCACGACCGAATGGAATATTTCGAACGTAAATTTATGTGATCTGTGAATACTGGAACCCTGTATTGATTTTAAACGCGATCAAACGTTCAGCAGTTCCCAGAAAAATTCATAAAAAAAAAAAAAAAAATCTATACATCTAATAATGTTAAATAAATAGTCATTTTATGCGCAATTTTTCTTATAAAACGAATGGCACATATTTCAGAACGCTAGTTCGAACTGTTTGTTCTCAAGAACGTTTTTCAAATAAATTTATCTGAACAATTGATCTATAGTAAATGTCTTCAAACATAGTAGTGAGCGTGAGCATCGTCAAAATATCGTCGTTCAGGTGGTCGCTCTTCCTCAAATTATAGAATTTGATAATTTTCGCGGAAACAATACTTTCTACATGTAGAAAACTTTGGAAATCGTGATTTGACGCACAGACACGTTTACATTTTGAATATTTTTTAAAAATATGTCCGTATGTGTGTATTATAAAAATTTAAGTGTGGATATACATTATGTAAAAAGTATAATGTGAGTAGCACATGATTTTAAATTTCCCTACGTGACGCAGTAACTTTATTTATTTCATAACGAATTAATCGAACAAGATCCACAAAACTATGATTTTGCCATTGAATTAACAACATATAAATTGAAATTGGGCTCTCTTTGCAACTTATGATTTCAAACACATGGCTTATTCATGCTCAGGTACAAAATTCTGATCCATATATATGCAGTTAACCTTTAATTAATATCAATTGTATGAAATAATTGACTATTACCGAATTCTTAAGAGTCAAAATACGAAACTATTACAAAAAGTATCATCTCTTGCGAGTAGAATGATTTAGATTCACGAGAATGATGTTGCATAACATTGCATATGGAAATTTAACATATTTCACAATACTTACTACATTTTTAATTTCGTATGATTTTTTTTTTAAATTAATTTGAGAAACATGCAATATCTCGAGAACGATTGATGCTGTTCTAAATTAAAATCATTTTCTAATTAAAAATTGCGTATGAAATAATTTATGTAACAATATTCAAAGTGCTAATTATGAAAAATGTATTCTTAACTCGTGCAATATCTTTAAAACGGTCCATGCTAGTTTTCTATAGGTTTTTGATACAAATTATTAAGGTTATGGAGAGATAGATAATCCGGGCTCGCGAGCCTTATTTTGCTTAGGCCTTATTTCAATTTCTCTTCACACTGAGCTTAATTTTAAAGTAGTTTGTGTATTTTAGAGAAAATTTAAAGTGTAAAATGTTCAAGTTATAAAAAATACAGTAGACGAAACCGGAAAATAATAAATATAAATATTAATTTTTTCTTGAATGAGCAAAACATTAGAAATGGAACATCTTTGTCCCTTTGTAAATCAGATTTGTTACAGTACCACATTGTTTTTTTTTTACCTGGAGATAGAAAGAAAAATATTTTGCGCAAAAAATTATTTTTTCACTTCCATAATTATTGTTTATATATATATATATATATATATAGAAGAATCACAATCACCTTGTTCCCACCCCCTTCTCAATAGGCATGCAAATTATGAACTAATCTACTGTATGAATGTAGGAGAAAGTTGAGTCAACTGCTTTTTGCATAACCTCATACACACATGTGAGTACGAGTGCGATCCCTTTTGCCTCTTATTCTCCCCAAAAGTAAATGCCAGAGGCGGAATGCCCTCCTCGGCGTAAACGGTGGACATCTGTGACCTTGACAAAGAATGTGAACTAATCATCCGTGTCTTCTTTGAACAATTCTGAGAAATGCAGGGGTGGGTCTTCCTGTTAGAATGGTTGAAGAACTTTCTCCATAGCTCTCTACGAGACGAGAATTTTATATATTTGATAATACTTCTGCATTTTTAAGTTTAAGTAATTTTTTTTATAAATGTTTTTGAAAAACAGGCACCATCTCGAAAACGGTTCATGCTAGAGTTCTAAAGTTTCTGTCATTCGTTTTCTAATGAAAAATTACGGTCGAAATGATTATTTATTTATGATTATTAAAGATCCCAATTTTTAAAGAAGTTTTCAAAACTTCATTTGAAAATTAAGGGAATGTTCCCAAGGCCTGATTAAGCCAATGTGAGGTTCGGTGTTAATTGGGGGCCCCCTTACACTCACGGCATACCAAATGCATGCAAAAAAAAAAAAATCATAAAGCAAATTTGGAAGTTTAGGATCACTAACCCGAAGGCACTTTTGTAAATGTAGAACTTTTTATTTAAAAGTAAAACTTTAAAATATGTATAATATTTAAAACTATTAACACATATTTTCAAAATTTAAAATAAAAACTAACATTATCAGCTTATATTATTTAAATAATTAAATAAATAATTATTTCTGAATAAAATGGTTTAACACATACAATATTTAGAGGCCCCTAAAATTCGGGGACACAGGACGCGGCCCCGTAGGCCCGTGCGTTTATCAGACCCCGAGTGTTCCAAACATTCGATTGCGTTTAACATCAATAGGCTTTCATTATTCACCGATGAACACACTAACATACTTACAGACAAACTCACACTAACATACTTACAGACAAACAGACCTTCCCTCAAAAACGTTCGCTTCGATTTCAGGAATGCTTAAAACGTGTGCTTTTCTGTCGAAAACTCGAATTCGAATATTCGACTTCGTCACAATACTTTCCTTATATACATTATACTGTAATGTAGGGAAAGTAAGAATTATGCATGTACCTGATGCGCACGAATCATGTTATATATATAATAGTCTTCAATAGTTTTTATTCCTTACGACATTGATTTTGCAAACATTATTCAAACCACCTACATTGAAGATGTTACATGTCTTATGTAGTTTCGCACCTGGTCAACATTCAAAGAGATATGGCGCCAATAAATTTTTGAAGTTGGGGTAATTCACTTTTTTTCATAATCAATATCAGAATGAATGAAAAAAAAAGAACCCATATATTTTGATAATATGTTATAATATATATATTTCGACCCATATAATTTGATCTTAGAAAGTAAATATATATATATATATATATATGATTTGCTATTTTATATTTTATTCTGTGGGTGTTTTAAAAAGTTAGGTTTATCGTGTTGCATCTTCTTACTTTTCGTTCATTGGATTTTCAAACTACTATTATTATATATATATATATATATATATTTTAAGTTGGAAACAGTTATAACACAACGCAAATTAGCCAAATGCATCACTTCACCTAAATAACTTGTTGCTATTATCAACAAATAATTTTTTTTTCAGATTTAAAAAAAAAAAAAAAAATAGAAATTTGCAAACGAAAGCTCATAAAAAAAGCATACACTTTAAACTGAAAAATAAATCATTTCGCTGAATTTTTTTAAACTTTTTCAGAGTTTCTTTTTAAAGTTGGTACTAGCTCAGTGATGCAGAAAAATAGTAGAAATTTGACTAATTTGTATTTTATTAGCATTTATATCCTTATGGTCAAACTATCCATTGGCCGTACCACCACCATTTTTCTGGAAATTATAATTTTCTCCATAAGAATAAATGTTATAAAATTCTTAAATTTCTAATAATTCGAATTTTAATCATCTAAATTACAATTTTTTTTTCAACTTCGTTTTTTTTACACAATGTATCTACACATAAAATGTCATAGCTGTACGCGCATTCGTTCTTAAATTATCGTGTGCATACACGCAGATGGGCAATTTTTCAAAAGTGTTCGAAATGTATTCAGATGTCCATAAAACTTATCTTTCCGTCATAGATGTCCATAAAACGTGTTTTCTCGTCAAAATATCGAATTCCAAAATTTTCACCTATTATCTGGTATTCATATTTTAATGCAAAATGAGGACTACAAAATAACAGCAGCAGAAGTTTTTGCTACAAAAACAGGCATTATTGTTTAACATTTTTCACATTCATACCTTACAATTGGAAATAATTTCTTTTGACCACATTTCTATAAGCTGTATAAAAACACCCTGCTAAATTATTACTTTATAAAATTAATTTTTCTATATTTATATTCCATTGGCATACCGTCATAATCCATTTACAACTTCCTCATATCTTTATAATTCAAATTTATTGGGTCTACTTGTAATGTAATCAATATCAGAATTAAAAAATTATACAGGGTATAAGGCTCTACTCAACTTTTTCATATTTTTGTATAACACGTTCAATCTCTTTCTGCAAAGAAGATCAAATATTTAAATCCAGGTTGATGCATCAACATCTCAACTAAATATTAAGATGGTGATGTTTCAATCCAGATCAAATTTTCAAGCCATTTTTCAGAAGGGGTTTGAATTTGATCCCGTTCTTTTCGATGTGTTTGGCCCTACCTATAACTTTTCATACTTTCATAATGCATATTGATATCCTTAAATGGAAACTCAACTTTCTCAAATGTACATAATGCAGATTTGAATGAGATTCAACTCAACTCAATTTTTTTTTAAATTTTATATAACTCTTCATGTTATACTTATTTGTTGGCATTTTTAATATACTTTCCTACGTCCTAGAGAGTTGAAATTTGGTACACAACTTAAATTATTAGAACATTTTATTCTACAAAAATTTGTGGATCCTCAAATATAGATCCTACATTTTTTTCGAAATGGCCTGCAAATAATTCCCATTCACTTCTATTAATCATTGTTGTAAGATTGTTAAAAATTCTTATGTAGGTAGCACATTACTTTCCCTGCAGACTCATATTCACGTTCCCTTTATTTCTTCAATAATCATTTGAGTTTATCTGTACAAAATGACATCCATAAGTATTTTAAATGACATTGAATTTGCACGTTAAACTTAAATTTGGTTCTCATTTGATAGCTGGACGTATTGTCAAAGGTGGCGTAGCGAAAACGCGAAAAAACTAAAATATCTCAAGAACGGCTAGTCCTAGAGTAATGGGGTTAGTCTTATTCTTTTTGTTGTCAAAAATCACGTATAAATAAGCATTTAATTGATATAATTGAGCACACGTAGTCTTTTATTTTTAGATTTAACGATCTTTGCGGGCCGTTCCTTTTTCCCGAATCATACCACAATAACCTACAAGTGATTTATATACCAAATTTTGTTAAATTTGGTCCATTAGTTTTTAGCTAGAGTGGATAAAGGCAATTTTTGCCGGCCATTTCGCAAAGAAGGCAGATTCTTTTATTACGAATCGTACTAAAATCAAATGAGCATCAGGGTTTCCCACAAAAAACTTACCTACCAAATTTTATGATATTCGGTACATTAGTTTTTCAGTTAGAGTGAATGCAATATCCTCACAGACACACAGAAATACACACAGATACACCCTTACACACACAGACGTCTCCCTAAAAATAGTTTTTTCGTGTTCTAGAAGTCCCAAAACGCGTAGAACCTTCGAAAATTCGAGTTTCGATCTTCGGCACGATTCGAATACTTTGAATACATACACACACACATATATTATCTGTGTATTATCTGTGTATATAAGTTCCGTGCCTAAGCAATTACAATAGTTGTGATTTTAAATGATCCCTAAACCTTTATTATTTCTACAACGAAGCCTAATTTTAACTTATGCAGAATGCAAATATCTCAAGCGATTGTAAGGTGAGTTATATAAGAATTGATGAATTTTTTTCGCGCAAAATTATTTAGCTCTGGAATGCAAGTTATATGAATGAAATATTCATTGATTTTGCATAGAGAATCAGACGATTTATATTTCGATGAAGTTTTAAATATTTAAGTGTAATAAATTACTGTAGTACTGTGATAATGTAAAAGATATCACCACTGAATGTATCACATTTTGGAGATTTTTAAATGAAATTGCATTTCAGTTGGAAAGTGTTTCATAATCAATGCTTATGCATGATTGATCTTTCTTGTATTATTATGTATTTAGAGAATATGGCAATATTGTTCTGAAGAACTTTATAGGACTTTTATGTCATAAATTATAGTATATTATTTGTTCCCATTATTATTATTGTTGTATAATTTTGTTATATAATGTACATTTTGAAATTCTTCCTTATTAACACTTTATAACATTAGTTGAAAAGTGTTTATGACTTTGTTCCTTCTGTCTGTCTGTCTGTCCGTTCGCACGATAACTGCTGTAAAAATGACTTTATCAAAATGAAATTTTAGTATGTTGTTCAGACGGTCTGTGGGACCTATGGGAATATAAATGTATAATATCACCCAATTAGTTTTGGATTGAACCCGGGTTGAAAAAATGAAATACATTGAACCCTATGGGACCTAATTTTTCAAACATTTTTTAAGCGGATTTAAAATTCACAAATTGCTTCGAAAGTTTTAGGAAATATTTAAATTATCTCATAAATTATATAAAAAATTTTCAGTAAAATATATTCAGTAGATTTTAAATAAAAATTAAAATAATAATTACACCTTTTATATGAAGAGATCACGTGACAATTATATGAAGAGATCACGTGACCCACTTCAAAATAAAATATGGCATCCATCTTATGTCAAAATCGTGATTTTTATTCTTTTTTTAATTCATGTTTAGTGTTGTATCCGTCCTAAAACCGCTTTATTTTTGCTTAAATTCTGTGCATTTACATACTGAAACAACGCAATTACAATATATTTGAGTTTAAATGATCATCAAATTTTGATTATTTCTACAACGAAGCCTAATTCTCACTTATGGAGAATGTAAATACCAAAAGATGTAGAATGAGTTGTATAAGAATTGCTGCATTTCTTTAACGCAAAATTATTTAGCTTATGGAGTCTACAATATAGCTGATATGAATGAAAATTCATTGATTTTACACAGAGAAGCAGACGATTTTTTCTATGAGTTTCAAGCATAGTTTAATTACTTGTACCTCCATGGTCTTAAGTTTTTAAATAAAATAAATTATTATAGTATTATGATGAATGAAATGAATGGAAAAAGTTTGTGAATGAAATGCTGCTTTTATAGATAGAGCCAGGTGTGTTATATTTCGATGACGTCATTTTAATAAATTTCATTTGTTTTCGATGAAGTTTTTAAATATAATAAGTTATTGTAGTGCTATGATAATTTTAAAAATATTACAGAGGAATGTATCGGAATTTAAAGATGTTTAAACCAGGCAATTGATATTTCAATGCCGCCATTTGAATGAAGTTAATTTTTTTCGATGAAGTTTTAAGTTTCCAAATATAATAAATTAATGTAGCATTGCGATAATTTTAAAAATATTACCGAGGAATGTATCGCAATTTAGAGATGTTTAAATAAAATTGCATTGAAGTTGGAAAGTGTTTCATAATCAATGCTTTATGCATGATTGATCTTTCTTGCTTAATGTGACATTACAATTGTAAAACTGCTTAATTCTATTTATGTTTTAAAATAAAAATAACTTTTCTTGTTACTCATGTTATTCCTACTGGGATATAATCCTTGTGGATGGCCTTCCTTTAGTATGCAATCAATAGCCCTCTTACAATCGATAATTAAGGTTTATAGTTATATCAAAATTCACATGAATCCAGTAGCGTCGCTAGAAATTTTGTGTGTGTGTAAAGGGGGTGGGGGGTTGTTGTTGTTGAAACCCAGACCGTCCGACCTACCAGAAAGGTGTAAGGTAACTGTTTGGACGGTCGGGAAGTGCCACCCAATTTAGACCGGAACCCAGTGGGGGAGGCATCCACAGGGACCGTACCCTCCTTCCCCTACCACCAACCTCTCGGAAGGACTTTCGGACCCACATGTTTAACGTGATCGTACTCCGCATGAACACGGCGGCAGTTTTGGCAGTGGCTGGAATCGAACCCGGGCCTACCGAGTGCAACTCCAGCGCGCTAACCAATGGGCTACCGCGCCCAGGGGGTGGGGGGTAACAAAGCATTTTGTTTCTCATTTCTCTGAACTCCAGTGGATTCCTGGTGAAGTCACTGTTTGAATCTCTCAATTTGTTCGATATATCGTGCCCACAGAGACAGTGGCTGAATTTCACATCCTACCGTCACCTGTAAGATCCCCCCCCCCCCCCTACTAACTATAACTTAACATATAAAAACAAACTTTCCACTGCTTTATTCCAAATTGTTATTAATGATAACTTCATCCCGGTTTTCGATAAAACCTTTCTTTTAACTAATTGTAATAATCCACGTAATATTTTGTGTCTTGAATCGCTATTTATTTATATTCATCGTGTCATTGTCTGAATTTTTAGACAAATAAATATGTTATTTTTATATTATTTTCCCTGCAATACATGGTAATGTATAGGGAATGTTTTGGAATCGTGGAAAATCGCAACTCGAGTTTTTCAACCGATCTACAGGGATCTCCAAAACACAAAAAATTAATTTTAGCATGGCGTCTGCGTATGTGTCTGTTGGTGCAATGTATATAATCACTCTAACCCAAAAACTAATTCACCAAATTTTACACTTGTGGATGATTCTGATGCCAATTAGATTTATCACAATTTGGGATAAAAGAACCTGCCCCCCCCCCCTTTTTTTTCTTTGAAAAAAAAATAGCATGTAAAAATTCGACAAAATCTATAATAAAAGACTAAGTATGTTGAAATATATCAATTAAATGCTTATTTTATATACGTAATTTTTTATGTTAAAAAAATAAGACCAACCACATTACTCTAGGACTAGCCGTTCTCGAGATATTTGAGTATTTTCGCCTTTGAAAATACGTCTAGTTACCAAATGAAAACGAAAGTTGGATTAAAAGTGCAATATCAATGTCATTTAAAATAATTATGTGTGTTATTTTGTACCATTAAACTCAATTTAATAGATTATTAAAGAAATAAGAAGCAAATGTATTTGAGTATGTAAGGAAAGTCATATGCTGTCCGCATCAGGGTTTTTTTTTTTTTTTTTTTCTATTCTGCTGTGTCAATTTTATAATTAAATGTCCTGTCCAATCCTTTTCCTTGCATAATCTGGCAATTTATATAAACACTTTTGTTGGCGTTTCGTTACTATCATAATATGTATAATAACGGTATGTCTTTTCTTTCACGATTGCCTCTGGTAACGGACGTTTTATGTCTCAAATTCTGGGTTGTGCTGAGGGGACTCTTGCCTCTGAGCGATTTTGAACTACGATTGTCCGCCTCGCTTCCTACAAAGTGTTCTCGTATATGTATGAAAGGAGCTGTCAAGGTCACAGATGTACAAAAGCCAGCGAGTGAATGTGGTGCGGGTGGGGGTGTGAATATCTATGAGGAGTTTGTAATAAGGGAAGAGACCCTCTCTTGGGAGCTTGGATAGTAGGATTCAAAATTCAGAATTTTAAACTCCCGAGTTTTGCAGACAAAGCTGGGAATTTTGAATTATAAGATTGTAGCAGTATTATAAGCATTCCCTGAAAAAATCACGTTTCTATGATAATTACTTCTAAAGTTAGCAATTAAGATTTTAATTCTACTTAAATCAGAATGGTGAAATGGCCGTAAAAGAAATACTTTTTGATGTACGGTCTTGCTGGGGGGGGGGGGGATTTATAAATATTTTTAAAAAGTAGGCTGTGAAAGGGGGCCGGAGGGTCCTTTTTAAAATCGTTTTTTCTATCTTGGCGACTCTTGCTTTGGTTTTGATGACATTTTCATGTTGTATTTTCTGTCTGCAATGGACTCACTTCAACTTATCAACATCTCTCACCCAATTTTTTAAACTTCAGAATTTTCGGATGTTGTCTTATAACTATGTACTGTTGTAAACAATTAGAATTGATCAATTTAATTTATTTTAAAAAATGGTAGAAAATGACCTAAAATAAAAAAAATAATATTACCCTTAAAATATTAAAAAAAAAAAGTCCCAAAACGTTTTCTGCTTAAAAGGGGGGAAAAGGCTAGATTTGCTTTTAAGTAAAACATAGTTCGAAAACTATTAAAAGTACATAATTCGATCAAAATATTGTAAATAATTAACTGCAACTGTCATAGTTGATTGTGGAGAAAATATATAGTCAAAAATTTTGAATTAAAACTTTTGTATTTTTAAATTCTTTAAAACAAATTATCAACAAGGGGATATTTGAAATTCTTAGAATGACATACAATTAAAGTAATACATGACTATTCGTCTGACATTAGACATATTTTTCCCACCAATTTCTAAGGAAAATAAATTTTTCTGAAATGGTTAAGGATTTACCCCTAAATCTAAATTGCTGGATTATATTGAAACATATCTGACACAAAAATAAGACTTATTACGAATACTCAACTAAATTTTATTATGAAAAAGCAACATAAAGGACTATATTATTGTGTTCCAGAGCAAGAGGGAGGGGGAGTAGCCTACTTAGGCGCCACAAGTAATTAAAAACATATCTAAAATTGAAACTTTTTTCTATGGCATTTGCTGAATGGGATGTCGAAAATTCTGTTTGCGATATTGCATGTACACAGGACATGTTAAATGCAAAAATAAAATGTGACCCAAAATAGGTTAATAATGTTGGCATAAAAACGGCCGTGTATCGTATACCAATTCGTGAAAACGATTGATTTGTAGATTCTCATCACTGTATATTATAGAACGATAGGAAAATTATTTGACCTCTGATTAATGATGTATTAAGAGAGTTTCAAATTCAAGTGCTAGCTTAATCAAGTTTTTCCAAGTTGCAGAGAAAAGACTGTGGGATTTGGCACTTAAAACATAATAAATCAAAAAAAGAAATACACGAAGATGTTATATTGTCGCCAAAATTGGTGATATTTTAAAATTTTTAAAATGAAAATGACAATTTGAATAAAAATCAACACAACGTTTTTGTTATGTTTTATTTCCTTCTAATGGACCATGGTTATCTTATTTATATTTGGACGAGTAGCATTTTTAATATCTAGATAAATATATGATAAATAGTAAACAATGATTGAACTCAATGAATGACTCTTCGATAACAGTAAAAAAAGAATATTTATTTTATGATTTTTTGTCATATTTTAGATCAAAAACATGAAGCACCGTTCGAACGGCGAATGTTATCGTTCTGTAAATTATATCTTGTGCTTCTAAATTAAAAATAACATATAAAATAACTATTTTTGACCCACATTTTAACATAGTCATCATTTTGTACATTGTTTTCTACTTTAAATTAACTAGAGAGTGGCTTCACTCGACTTTTTTATACGAAAATTCAATTTTTAAACAGCATACGAATTTTTTTCAAGAAAAATTTTGAAAAATCTGTATTGTTGGTCCAAATGATTACAGTTATACCGTGTTACCTACCCTTCTTTAAAGGGCTTGATATTTATTTTCAATTGATACCATATTTGACAATGTACACTCGGGGGGGAAACTTTTCCCCCAGAGGGTGGCTAATGACATCACGCACACAAAATTGTATCGCGCCTTTTTTTTACAATGATTGAATCTATTAAGTCTCTTGGTTAATGAACCATGAATAAGCCCTTTTATGCATGATTATATCAAATTTTATCATATGCTGCCATGTTAAAAAAATGTATAAATTTCAAATAAAATTCGAAGTTTTCGCTCGAATTTAAAAAACTTCTATCTTCTTCTAGATTTTTCGATAACAAAGCCGGATAAAGTTTCGGGAAAATCCATTATTATTACTTTCCTTGTAATACATGATCATGTATAAGGAAAGTATTGGAATCATGTCAAAAATCGCAAATCGACGGATCTACACGTTTCGGGACCTCTAGAACACGAAAAAAACAAACTTTTAGCGTGACATCTGTGTATGTCTGTATCCACTTTAACTAAAAAAATTAATTAATATTCAATTTATTTATCTATAAATATTATATATATGTGAACAATAATACCATGCTGAAATTAGCTTTTAAATTATGTTATTTATTTAACATTTTGGCGATTTTTTTGAAATGTGGTCAAATTGCTCAAATATCTCCAAATCGATAAAACTGTTGTCAAATTGAAAAAATGACGCCAAATCAACGAAATTAATTGCGTTTTGAAAGAAGTTAGTATTGTAATGATATTTCGGTAGCGTTTGTCTATTAGTCGAACTGTCCCACTTTCCGAAAAATTTGGCGACTTTTTAAAATGCCGTTAAATTACTAAAAATGCGGCCGAATTGATAAAATGATACTAAATTAATGAAAATTCAATAATTTGCAAAAGTTCAATTTCCCTTAAAGCCTTTGTCATTGTGTGGGAATTAAATAATAGTTTTTGTAAATTTGTTTTACAAAAGGGGATTTTTCTTTATATCTGCCTATGAAGATAATTTCGTATAGCGAGAACAGAGATTCTTATACGTATTTTTAGGAGAATTACGTTAAATATTTTAATAAAATGTTTAGAATAACAATGTCATTTAAAATATTATAGGAATTTGCACAAAATTGAAGTTTTAATTTCTTTATTATATATTCAGTGCGAAGAACGGGTATACTGCTAGTAAATAGTATAAATTTAATATATCGCTTTTTATATACACTAAAATAATAGCAGGCACAAAATATTGATATAACTAAACACATGACATACCTAAAAATGTAATACAAAGCAATATATTCTAAGAATTTGAATCTGAATATAGTTTTAATGTTACATCCATGCATAACACAGCTGTTATATACTAATGATTGGGAAATGGAGGACCTTGAGCCAAATTTGGCCCAGGAACATTCCCCCCATTTTATTAGGCAGAAGTTAAAAAAATATATAAAAATATTTCTTGTGTCAATATTAATGATAAATAAAATGATCTTAAATTATGATTTATAGTTCATTTAACTCAACATTAAAACTATACATCAAATTGTTTTATTTATTATATTGCTGCAAACTTATTTCATATATTTTATTATTAAAATTTAAATCTGTTATTTAAGTAAATAAAAATGCTGATATATTTAAAAAAACTACTTATTTTAAAATTTGCACATTGAGAAAATATGACAACAAGCATTTATCAACATAAACTAATTAATTTATACATAAAAAAATTTGTTAGTTGCAGCATCAACAGTTGATTAAATGTATCTACTGGTTTCAAAGACAAGAAAGAATCTTCTTCATCAAGATAAATTAGACAGCAATCACTACAATGGTAGAGAAATTTTTGTAAACAGAATGATATTTATGTAACCTGGGACAATAGTTGTGCCAATCCAAAAATAAATAATGAATAAAACAAAGAAAATCCAAGAGATATAAAGCAGAGTGAATAGAATAGCAGAAGATTGTAAAGAATTTGCTAAAATTAAATATGAATATACATTCTATTGTTCTGCTTCATATATCTTCAAGTTACATTTCATAACTTGTTATACCCTTAAATTTGCTTATAAATATTCTTGTGCTGCTTATATTTTCTTCTTCTCTGTTGAATCTAAGCAGTCCAAAATACATTCGGTTTTCTGTATTAAAAAATTATTAGAATAATAAAACATTTTTAATACATGTTTTGGACAAAAGCTTACATTTTCTGGTATTCTTAACTGCAGTTCTCTTCTTGATTACAGCTGCTTCATTGTTGAAACAAATCAACCAAAAATGCATTTGCAAAGGTGAGATATATTATCCACACTCTAAGCAAATACACATTTAGTCTCTAAAACTTCATTTACAGATATAAATATTCTTGTGCTGCTTACATTTTCTTCTTTAATAAACCAATACACAGCCCAAAATGCACTCTTAAAGGTTTTCTGGATAAAAAAAATTATTAAATTAATAAGAATAAAAATGTTAATACATTTTTTAGCCAAAAATCTTACCCTTTTCGGTATTTATTCTTAACTTCAGTTCTCTTCTTGATTACAGCTGCTTCATTGTTGAAACAAATCAGCCAAAAATGAATTTGCAAAGGTGAGATATATTATCCACACTCTAAGCAAATACACATTTAGCCTTTGAAGCTTCATTTACAGATTTTCCCTTACAAAAAGGTTGGTCTTTTATTTTCCTCATGAATGTAGAGGCTCCTAAGATAAGGATGATTGATATGTGTTATTATTTTGAAGCATCTTCCAAATGTGGTACATATAGTGCAATATCAAATAAATAGGTATATGATATGAAGTAGAACTAGAAGAGGCATAGTATAGTACCAAAAACAAACAAAAGAATTCCACTGATTACTTACTGGATAAAAATTCAAGGGAATCAATGAAGATACACATACATAGTTTTAATTCATACAGATTGTTTTTCTAATTAAAAAAAAGAATGAATAACAATGATTGAAGGTAATGAAATTGTAAAATCTTCCAGAGGTGTGTGTATACAAAACATTTATCTAATTTTAATGTACAGTGTTTTACTTTCCCTGCAATACATGGAAAGTATTGGAATCATGCCAAAAATCACAACTCGAGTTTTCGACGGATCTACACGTTTTGAGACATCTAGAATACGAAAAATTTTTTAGCGTGACGTCTGTGCAGATTTTGTATCCACTAACTAAAAAACTAATGAACCAAATTTCATAAAATTTGGTAGGTAAGTAAGTCACTTGTGGGTGAATCTGGTGCTGATTAGTTTTGGTACGATTCGGAAAAAAATAACCTGCCTTTTTTTGCAAAATGGCCCGCAAAAATTGCCAAACTCTAAAATAAAAAACTACGTATGCTCAAATATATCCATTAAATGTTTGTTTAATATGTAATTTTTAACGAAGAAAATAATAAGACCAACCCCATTACACTAGGACTAGACGATAGATATTTCAGTTTTTTCGCATTTTCTGTATGTCATCTTTGAAAATAAGTCCAGTTACCAAATGAGAATGAAAATTGAATTAAAAATGAATTAAATGTAATTAAAATAAAGAGAACGTTGATATAAGTCTGCAGGGAAAGTCAATTGTTGCCCACATCAGATTTTTACTATTGTATTGTTAATCTTATGTATATATATATCCAATGGATCAGACACAGGTCCCCCACATCAAATTGTGGGACAGGGTACCAGGTAAAGCCGTGTGCTCCATGTAAATTAATGGCAGATTACCCTCCCCCACCCTGTATCCAACGTATTTTCGGCGAAGTTAACTGTAATAAAATACTTTTTGCTTAATATTTTTAAATAATTTAAAATTGCATTCTCTAGTTACAAAATAGTAAAACACAGTGGTAATAACAATCACTTAAGAAACAAAAAAATAAATGTATATTCATCAATAAAGTAAAAAAAAAAAAATACCTATCTATCCAAAATATCTTCCAATATCATTATTTGACAACTTTTATTCCTATTGCCACTCTTTTAATAAAAGCAGGATATGATATTCTGATTTTGTGTATCAATCGATTTTTCGTATCAAAATCTCATGCAAAGTTTCTAGCTTTTGCGGTAAACGATATTTACTTTCCTTATATACATAGAATAATGTATAAAGAAAGTATTGTGACGGAATCTAAAATTTGAATTGGCGTTTTCGACGGGAGAGCACGTTTCAAGCATCCCTGATCATGAACCGAACATTTTTGAGTTGATGTATGTGTATGTCAGTGAGTCTGTAGAGAACGAATGAAGCAATTCAAATGAAATTTGGTACAAAAAATTACAATCCTTGAATACTGGAAGTCTATTGTTTTTAAACACAATTGAATGTTAAGAACCTTCCTAAATTTTTGTGTGAAATTTTGAAAAACTCGTCAAAAAATCAAAACATTTAATAAAGTTACGCAGACACTTCTTATGTAATTTTTCCTTAGTAAACAATTGACAAACTTTAAAACGCTAGCATGAACCATTCTCGAGATATTGCATATTTTTCAAATACATTTATCAAAAAATCGTATAAATTAAAACAATATTAACTGTTGAGAAACATGTTCACTTTTCATATGTAATATCATGCGCTAAATTAGGTGACATCATTCTCATGGATCCAACTTATTTCATTTATGAGAAACGATACTTTGAGTAATATTTTTGTATTTGAACGCCAATAATCATTTATCTGCTATAAGAATAACTTATTTCTCCATCCACAACGCTTGGCGAGGTCGCCAACTTGGCAATTATCTTCAATGTTGCTAAATTAATGAAAAACTCGCCAAATGGATAAAATGACGCTAAATCAATGAAATAACGACTATTTGGCGAAAATTCAATATCTCGGAAAAAATATAAGTATCTACTATAAGAATAACCTTTTTTTTTTTAATTTACAGTAAAGGTAGTAAATTCATTGAATTATATAAGGAAAGCCATGTGCTGCCCACATCAGATTTTTTTAAAATAGGCAATAGCAGTTTGGATCTTCTATATCAGCTGATCTCTATTTCAGCACACCATAGAGATACCAAACAGTTAATTTTACTTAATATAAGAAGGTGTGTATTCTGTAGCAGAAAATCTAACCTGCAGACAAAGAAGGAATGCGATAGCTACTTCGGACCCGAACAAATACGACTCGGTGAATTTTCTTTTATTCATATTAGTTTTTTAGTTATTTTATATTGAAGTTTTCATTTTAAGTATTTTAGTTATTTTATATCAAATCGGTTCTTTAATGATCTAAAATTTTGTCACAGAGTTTCTATTTTAACACCATCGGAAAGAATGAATAACGTTCTTTCCAATAATATTTGAACCGAATCGAACCAGTAGGACAATTCCTTATGTTTATTTATATATTTTAAATACATCGAAATGTGTATATTTTAGATTATTTGATACTTAATTATGTGTGTATATTTTCGTATTCTAACGAAACTTTTCTTTTAATAACTACATTATTTTAATTTTTGTGAATTTTCAAATAAAGCATAAAAATTAAAATTGTAGGTATCCTTAATGAAGTGCATATCCACTTTTCTCCCCAGTAGACGTTTGAGTGCATGATCGTCAAAGCCTTGGAATTCACAGTGTGGTTTAAGCCACGTCTTCTCTCCTAGAGAAAGGATTCCATTTTGTTTCTTTTATTTATTTATTATATTTTCCTGCTTTCCACGGTTGCAAAACGAAAGGAGGAAATGAGTTGGAAATTGAGGCAGTTTGAAGGCGATATGGAAATTGAGAGGTTTTATCTCGTAAATGTATTATTTAAGTATTGGAAGCCTATTTAGGACCTGGGCAACGTAATAGCAGGTAATTTATTCTAGTAGTACTAGTATATAAATATCCAACTGGAGAAAGAAAATGTCCTATTTGCATCCTACGATCTTCTGATATGATTAATTTTGTAGTATGACAGGTATCTGAGACTTATCTCCCTTAACTATTTTTAATTGTATGTTCAACAATACATCTGTTGTAAATATTTATTATGAGTTATTTGATAATTTGGAAGAATCTACAACTTTTCTGTAAATTTTAATTATTTTATTTACTTCTCAGAGAACGATAAAATTATCCATAGATCTAATAACTAAAACATCTGATGTATCTAACATAAAACTTTACCAGCAAATGAATATATTTTGATATCCATAAACAATAAAAAATTTGAACTTCCTTATGATGCAAATTCACTGAAAATAAATGGCCACTGATTAAAATAAGTATACCTAACACTGATTAAAATGAGTATACCATGACACAGATTAAAATAAGTGTACCTAATCATGTGGAAATTGTTTAATGATCTTGAAAGATATTACACTCGTGAGGAAAGTAAAATGTCTAATATCTCAAAAGTGGTTTGTGATAAATCCTAAATGCATTTTCAATTTATTTTGGGTTAAAAGTACTTAAAGTATCCACCCAATTGATAATAAATATCATATTTAAATTTTTAACACAGATAAAAAATATTCAATATCTGGACGACGGTACATCCTGTAAACGATGTCATTTGCTTTATAAATTAAAAAAAATTCAATATTAAATAGCCATTTCTGTACATACTTTGGTAACATTATTTTATGTATTTTCAGTTTTAGGAATAAATATTTGAAAAAGCTTAAAGTATGAGGTCTGACCTTACTAAAAGTGAAAATCAAAAGGATTGTTATGTTTAGGCAATAAAATAATTGTACGACATTTTGTTTGATTATTTCAATTTGTTGGAGAGATATTATACCCTTAGATATTATTGAATTACTGGTTAATATGTTGGGATGTTTTCAATGAGTAAATCCATCCGAAAGTTTTATACAAATTTCAAATACACAAATATTTTACAAAAATAAGTTTTCAAAACTATATAAAATTCTGATAAAATAAATAACGTTCAAAGATCAAGATGTTAAAGCAATTAAAAATAATGTTGAATAAATATAAGAATTAATTTAAACATACTTTAATATCAACCCCCTATGCTAAACACTTTTAATTGCAAATAATTAATTTAAGCATTTATATTAGTGATAAAACATTACCGACAAATAAGTTTTCACCTCCTTAAGCTGAAATATCATCAACACAAACGGAACAACTTCATTTTCATAGGACCTATTCACATGAGTCTTGCTTAGGAACATTCTGATAGATAAAAGGTCTTTCAAGGGTGACCCCAGGATGATATACAATACTCTGCCTTCAGGCATCTACCCAGAATGTCCTCCAGAACCGCAAAAGAGAGTCAGTAGACTGGACACCCTGATGTGTGATTTGCTTTGGGACAAGATATATGTACAAACATATATATATGTCACAATTTCATTTGGGTGCTGATAAAGTCTTAACTCAAATCGTTGCTATTTCTGTTAGATGTTATACTGCTCGTTACCATATTTTGAATATCCAACATGTATGTTAATATAGGGTACAAGGGGTTTAGTACCTGTATTACATATAAATGACTTTTTTGGTGCAATTTTAAAGACATTTTATTTGGGTTCTGTTACAGGTTTAACTACAATCACAGCTTTTTCTGTTTCATGTATTACAGCTCTATTATTTCTCTACCTTATACATAAAAACAGGAAACAAGGAGTTTAGTGAAATAAACTGCTTTAACTGAAATTCTTTTTCAATGTTAAAGTTGAAGAAAAGACTGGCAAATGGGTAAAAAAGCAGCCAGGGATATAAAGTTATAAATTATACCAAAAATTCTACTTTAATTATACATGAACAGCCTAAAAACTGATTATATTTTTAAATTAAGAATATATATTTTAAAACAAATTTAAAAATAAATTTGATTTTAGATGAATTCTGAGAAAAAGTGGACATGACTATTGACTTTGTTGGCGAATAATTATGGTGTAAATATGATGCAACTTAAAAATTTCTAATTGTATATAATATCAAAGAAATCCTACATTTTCTGAATTTTGTGAGATAGCATGGTGTTTAGACTCATCTTAAAATAAATGATACCCATTATTTTGAATCATTTATAAAATACATCGAATCAGATATATTTATTTGTGCCAAAGGTGAAAAAGTTAGTATCAAGGGAGATAAAAAGACAAATATCGGTATATAGCTTATGAGGAAGCAGTCTTCAGTGTCAAATGGCATATTATATTGAATAAGACAAATTGCTAATTGAATATGAGGTAAAAAAGTCTATAAGACTATGTTGCTCAAATGTTTATATGCAGATAGAGATGGTGTGGAAGTATCTTGTTTAAGAAAAGAAAGCACTGAAGAATTTCTAATTTTCAGAATAAAAGACAAATAAAAAATTCATTCTAAATTTGTACAAATACCACTATTTTCTCATGGTTCATAAATATTAGTTAACAATGATTACAGTATAATGCCATAGTGTTTACAATCCAACATTATATGCAATTTACATGATTAAATAATGTTTGGAATGTTAGAAATTTTGTTTTCCCACAACCATGATAAATTTCAATTTTTTACCACTGTATTTAGGATTTTTTACAAACTGATTTGAAAATATAACAAACTATTACACCTTTATGCATAATTAATTTTTTGATGAATTTTTTATATATGTAGTTTAGCAAAATTTGCAACAAAAGGAACATATACTGAATACAATGTACAAAAAATGTCCTTCCACTACTACATGTTAAATTAGAATATTTAATGAAGCTACCAATTGAAAATTTTTTTTTTGTAATTTTTTGTAAGATTTTATAAGCGTAAAGGTTAGCTATTCAGTTCTCTCAATACAACCATTAACTTTATTTGTTAAAATTTTGAATATACCTACTGGTTCTGTTCAACAAATTTTTCTTCTGTTATTGCCGGAATCCATATTTGTTTAATTTATATTTCAAGAATATATAGTCATTTTTTAAATAAAGTCAAATAATTACTTGATATGAGGATTAATGCTGAAAGTTAAATACTCATCGCAATGTAGCATCAAAACTTTTCATTATTTGGCTTAATGTAAAAATGCATTAAAATGCAAAGCACTGAAATTTCTTTTAAGGGCAGTAGCAAGATTTTATGAAAGTGATGCAAGTATTGTTGATTGGTGTTTGTTATGGATATTAACCAACAAGGTTCAATCCTTAAAGATGGTATTGGGAGCCTGCACATCTTGATTAATCAGAACATAAAAGAGGTGCAATTTTTTATTATAGCCCTTGTTTTTCTTTTAATTTGTTAGCTTTTTGTTCAATTAGAATTCTTTAATTAGTTGTTTTACTGTAAAATATTTAACCAATGTAGTCTAACTGTAAATTAATTTTTCATTCATAAATATTTTCAAAATCTTACGAAAAATGATTAAAAAAGTGCACCACTATCTTGAGCTTATTTATAACTTAGAATAGAGGTATTTTATAAAACACAATTTTGGAAACGCTAACCCTACAAACTCTTTAATGTTTTCATACAATAGTACCTAATGTTAAAAAAATAAATGTATTTTACGTATTTGTTATCATCTAGCATAAGCTGTCTACACCATAAGTTTAATTTTAATGCATTTACTAATAAGGCATTTGCAAATCTTAAGGGAAAATTTCTAGCTTATAGCATAAAATATATTAAAAAATACCCCTTTTGTATTGTCAATATGCACCACCATCTTACACTTATTTATAACTTAGAATATTGGCATTACATAAAACACAACTTTCCAATGTTTTCATGCAATGTTACCTACTTTTAAAAAATAATAGTGTATTGCAATCAGTTTAATTTTAATTCATTTACTGATAAGGTGCAAATCTTAAAAATTTTCTAGCTTGCTAGTTTCTTTAAGGCGGAGATAAATCGATCCGAAAAGTTACCTTTTTCCGATAGATGGCTCTGAATATCGCAGGTTTGGCGAGATCCGACCTTGCGCCAAACAGCAATTATGTTCAATGTGTGGTAGCCACAGCTCACTTCCGGATTAATCCTGAAACCGGATGTTATGAAATGCATTCAATTAGAATTTGGTTTTATCGGCTGTTAAATTCGAAATGTGGACTATCATAAAGGTATGTAGAAACTTTTGATAATAAAATTCATGATTTTATTGCGTGCTCATGCTGATAAGCATAAAATTTAAATCATATATTATACGTATTCAAAATGTTAATAAAATTCGTAGAATGCGTGTTCGTAATGTAATGAAAGTCTTATGTTATATAAGTGTTGATGGGAAATTGACATGCTGACTTATTGACTGCTGTTAAAGTGTATTTGAAATTTTAACACTTTAAATAAGTTTGCTTGTTGTGCCCATCACTCACTATATTTTAAACTCTTTTTCTATTGCTCATGGGTTGGTAAATTCCAGTACCTGAATTGTTAATATTTTGTATGTATTCATAATATGATATATTTATTCTTTTATGTTTAATTCTTAACTATTAAAGAAAACGAGCAAATAAATTCATGTAAAACGTATTTATTGTTGTTGGAGTATATTTGAAATTTTAACACTTTAAATATGGATGCTTGTATCTAACTTATATGTTCTTGCACATTTGTCGAGCTACTTTATATACTATATGTCTTTTATTCCTTTGATAATATAGTGTACAACAAACAAAATTCTAAAAACTGAATACTTAAACATAATGTTATGAAAAAAATCACTTCTACTTATCTTGACTCAAAAGAGTATTGACCACTTCCTTCCAGTATCTATCTCTGTGTCAATGCTAATGGAACATACAGGACAAGATGAAAGCTTGGCAGGACATGATCTTTACAATTTTTATTGACCCTAAATCCACTTAATGAGCATTGAAAATGTTTGCTATTTGATTGAAAATTCAAATGCACATATTTTTAATTCATTAAAGTAGCTGAGTCATAACAGTAAATGTAATTATCAATGGCTACTTAAGGTTCATTATATGTATTCCTCCCTTTTTATGTGTGCATTCAAATTAAAAGATTAAGTCCTGCATCCTTTAATTTCATGGTTGGATTTTGGACGTAACATTGGTTTAATCCGTGTTTAAACCGGATAAAATCGTCAAAAGCTGTAAACAAAAGGGGAATTTGATTTAAAAACAATAAAACCACCATGTCAATCATTATAATTTCGATCGCCCATATAAATTTGAACATTATAAAAAAAAGGAATTTTAAAACATTATCCTTACAACAATACAAGTACATAAATACCTTTAAAATATTGAAATACTAGCAACAATTAAAAATAATTTTTCATTTATTTGAATTTAAATATCAAGGTATTCTGATTTTGTTTTAAATTAAAAGCAATGGTACTTTTCCATTTCGTCGGCGCAGGCGATAAAGTCACCAAAAATACTACAACCAATGCCAAACGGAATATCCCCGCTGGTAACCTTTTACCGCCACATTTTCAAAACAAGTCGCGGCCATTTCTTATAAGTCACATCTTTTTCCTAATATGTCAAAAATGGATGAAAAACCAATGAAAATTTGGAATTTGCCCAGAAAAGAGGAAGAATCTGTCAGATTCTTTCAAGCGAAAGGCATTTTGTCTAAAATTGGTACTTGTGATAATAATCATGAAATAAAATTGTATTTCGGAAACGAAATTCAATGGCGCTGCAACCTTTCAACTTGTCGCAGTAAAAGAAGTATCTGGAAAGGCACATAGTTTGAGTTATCGAAATTGAGTTTCTTAAAGTGTGTTAGGTTTATATATAGTTGGAGCGAAGAATTAACTTTAGTTAAATGGTGTGAAAAGCAGTTGGAAATCAGTCACTGAACAGTTGTGGAATGGAATAACTACATGCGCGAGGTTTGTGTGGATTCTTTGCTTAAACATCAACAATGGAAAATAGGAGGACCTGATATGATCGTCGAAGTGGATGAAAGTATGTTCACAAAGCACAAAAACAATGCAGGACGGATTCTATCACAACAGTGGATCTTTGGTGGAGTTTGCCGTGAAACAAACGAATGTTTCCTTGTGAAGGTGCCAAACCGATCCATGAGCATTATATTGGAAGCAATTAAGAAAAATATCGAAAAAGGAACTATAATATATTCTGATTCGTGGAAATCATATTGCATTGAAAAACTGGAAGAGGAACGTTTCCAACATTTCAAAGTGAACCATAAATACAATTTTGTCGATCCGGACACTGGAACGCACACACAAAAAATAGAAAGACTATGGGGTAGCGCCAAATGGCGAAATAAGAAACACAGAGGAACGGCACATCATCATCTAGAAAATTATCTTGCGGAATTTATGTGGAGAAAAGAAACGAAAGACCCATTTGAAAAAATTTCAAAGGATATTAAAATGTTTATGCCTCCAAAGTAAAAAATTCTTAGAACTAACATTTATTAACATTTTCTTATGTGTATACTGTGTGTTGTCACCAATAAAGTCTGCTTGGCGAAATGGAAAAGTACCAAAACAATATGTATAACTTTTATTATTTTAACATTTTAGAGATAGCACAATTTGTTTTTAATATTCGGGTTCATTACACCCACTTAGCTTTCGATAACACATAACGAGTTTAGAACTTTTCTCTAGTCCTAAATGATTTCACAGTTTAGAATGGATGATTTCAAAATTTGAAAATATTCTTTCTATAGAAGCCAAACTAGCAGATTGGGATATCAGCATTATTGCTAGTTCAACTAATTTAAAAGCTGCACTGTTTTCAACCTGAAAACTTTTATACTTCGAAATACATTTCCACCACATTATCGGATTGGTGAGTTTCGCACTTGTACTGAAGTAAAATGTTGGGAATAGGCTTTCTTGGACTTCACGTACAATCAGAAGTGGTAAACAGCCTTCAATTTTTTCTGTAGCATAAAAACGAGCAGTTTCCATTTAGCTATCTGTTAAGACGGAGATAAACCGATCCAAAAAGTTACCTTTTTTCGACAGATGGCTCTGAATATCGCAGGTTTGACGAGATCTGACTTTGTGCCAAGAAGCGAATGTATTCAATTTGCAGCAACGCTTTTTCACTTCCGGAATCTTTTCAGCAGCATAAACAGTGTATATGCGCGTTTTATGAGATTTATAATAATGGTCAGCAAAACTTTAAACATTTGTATATTTAAAAAGTTTTAAATATATTTGTATATTTAAAAGTTTGTGCCAAGAAGCGAATATATTCAATTTGCAAGTTTTATTTTTATATTCAATTTAAAAGTTTTATTTTTATATTTCTCTTGGGTAAGTAAATTTCAGTACCTGCTCGTTAATATTTTACATGCTTTAATAATATGTGTTTATTGTTTCTAAACCATTTGAGAAATCAGGTTCAGGTAAAACTGACAAAATTTAGTTTTAGTTGTTTGAGTATATTTGAAATTTCCACATGTTAAACTAACAAATTAAAATCTTTAATATTTTAGTTAAAATCTTTTGAATTAATTTAGCATTTTCAGATTTTCTCTAGCCTAAGTGCCAGTTTTAATTTTTTTAATAGTAGATATAAGATATACATCTGTAAAATTTATTACAATTACTATAATTTGCAAATTTTAAAATGCAAATCGTACTAAAATCTCAAATGTAAAGTCATACTATAATGTGGGAATATCTTTTCAGTCATGAATAATAGGTGTTCGTTATAAAAGCATAGACTAATTTAATGTCCCAGTAAGCCAAAAGCTTTAGAAAAATGTACAGATTCCCTTCAGAAATTACCCGATGCATGTTATCCTTAACATTAATGATTAATCATAATTTGCAGTCTTCTAAGTTCGAAGTACATACATATCCTCTCTTTTTCCATCAACCAATCTTAACTAATTATAAAATATGCAATTTTGACTTTTATGCACTATTTTAATTCTTTTTTCTCAAAATATTCATGCTACCCAGGATCCCAGGACTTAAGTTGGATTCATGTCATTCATGAGCTTTAGCATTTTACCTACAATAGCATGTTTAGCAAAATAAATAAGATTTCTTTTAGAAAATGTTAAAAAAGAACATTGTTTAAACTCTGCTTACATCTCAAAGTTAAAACAAAGCCCTGTAATTTTTTATTTTTAACAAATATGTCTAAAGGAGTTTTGCATGAATATATTAAACATTTTTTATTTCTTCATTTGTTATTTACTTGTGTTTTGTTGTTATTTACATAGATCATGTAAGTAAATATGAATAATAAACATAATTAGCTACTTGTTATTTGGTTTTTTTTTCTATTGTTTGATATAGTTTGTCTGAATGGACCATGTGCATTATACCATTGTACTGTAATCTATGTAATGATTGTTTCAAAATTTAAATATTATTTTACAATTCATTGTCCAAAAGGAGCCAATACAATCATTGACATGAAATATATAAATTCTCATGAAATGTTCTATATCATCAATGTAAAAATTAATGAAATCTGCGAATTTTTTGTGGTTGCGACAAAATTTTGCATTTTTGTGTTGACTTACAAAAATTTGACACAACTGCAGAATGTTTGTTATAGTGATTATATGATCAAAGCTCCATACAGTAATTTAATTATGAATTCAGAAGTATTTATTTCTATCCTAATTTCAGACAAGCATAACTTTTATCTCATTAAAATATGTTTATGTTAATCTATATTTTATTAAAATGGCTTTTTCACATCAATAGATTTTAATTGCTAAGCATTTGATATTTTTTAATTTATAACTTAAAATCTATTTAGAAATATTGAAAAATTATTTTGAAATAATTTTATTTTGGAGAGTCATATATGGTATATTTTTTCTGACTCTAACCCCAGAGCCCTAATTATAATCATTGGTGCAAAGTGTGAGATCAATTCTTTGGATATAAGAATTTTTAATAAAGGGAATAGTATTTAACTTTGTCTCAAAATGTAGTCTGTTCAAATATTTTTCTGTCAGCTATTTTACCATCATAAGCTAGCAAATTTTTTAACATATGAAACTGAGATGATTCTAGCTGACATTGAGGTAGCATCTACAAATTATACTTTACAGATTATCTTCCTCTCTTATAATATGAGCAAGCATGGAAGTGTGCATTTTTTAAAACTAAATTCATTGTTAGAGGTTATAATTAAATTGACTATATTTTGTACACACTGGTTGATTATTGTATGCTCGCTGATTGGTTATTGTATAAAAACAGTAAAGATATATAATGGAGACAAGGCAACAAGTGATAAAGATAAGAAAAGGAATAAACAATGATAGTACTTTATCCTTTGAAAACTAATTTAAGAAAAAGTCATTTTACTTTAATTTTTTCTGTAAGAAACTCATTTCAGTGAGGAAAATAAACTGCCAATTTTTAGCTGCTCTATGCCATTGTGTGGCTGAAATGCTATATATTGATTTTTTCATCAATATAATATGACATAGTCTCTAGATTCTATTCTTATGTTTTTATAAAAAGGTAGGATAGCATCCTGTTCAACAAAACTCTCTAAAAATTGAACTGTTTTCAGTTATCATATTTTAAAGTGGTATTTATATATATATTTTTCAAATTTCAGATCAAAAAACAATATCTGATCTGTGCATCCTTCTCTGCTGTTTTACATACAGGAGAGCATTTTGTTTGATGCAATTGTCTATGAATTGAAATGTTACCATAAATTCTAGGGTGTTTGAGAAAATTCAAATTTTCGTAAAGACCCAGTGTTGATCTAGCCTTATAAATTGTGGCAATCACAGGGAACTTGAACTTCAAGCAACACTTC
This sequence comes from Amaurobius ferox, assembly GCA_951213105.1. Classification (NCBI taxonomy): domain Eukaryota; kingdom Metazoa; phylum Arthropoda; class Arachnida; order Araneae; family Amaurobiidae; genus Amaurobius; species Amaurobius ferox. The sequence goes on from CATNUR010000078.1 coordinate 38,812, forward strand.
ATAATACTGATCAATTGCAGTGTAAACAGTTTCAATTTGTTGACAAACATAATATGCATTTCTCCTTTTTTTTTTATAGTTATCAGTAGAAGGTATTAAAGTGAGTCTAAGGTTTTTACTCATTATCTGAATAAAATAATCCTAAAAAGCAATTTTGACAGATGGTCAGAAGAAGAGGGTTGGAAGATGGAGAGCACATCAGATTCAGCAATGTACTACAAAATTGGCACCTAAAATGATCTTTAACTGAGGAAGATTTATATAATTATTATTTTATGATCTGTATACAAGAAGTAGAAAATATTATGTATTTAAAAAAAAAAGAAAAGTTTTTGTGAATTTAATGGATATTTTTTTATAGTCATAAAGCCAACTAAATAGAAGGTGAGACAGTCTAAAGTTGTGTTTTAATCATATTCCCAGTGCAATAACTAGCAACTGTGGATCATCTTTTTCTTTAATTTACCCAGATCGTCAGACTTACTTGAAGGGGTAACTGTTTGAACTGCTGGGACAATGCTAACTAATTTAGACCAGCCGTCAATGGAGGTGGCAACCACAAGGACCATACCATCCTTTCCCTAACCCATCACCTTCCAGGAGGACTTTTGGACCTACAAACTACTTTGTTGAAACTTGTTAAGACCAAATAAAGTATGACACAGAAAATAATAAAACTTATTATATACTGAAATTTTACACTGCCAAGGACAGATAAAGGAAGAAATAACAGGGGAGGGGGGATTTACTTTGATAATGTTTGTATTCATCATTTACCTAGTATACATATTAATCAATTATTGAAACTAATCAGAAATTCGGGATTAATCATGAAGTATAGCAAACTAACCATATATAAAATGCAGTTCATTTCATTTTAGATATTTTTCTTGGTGTTGCATTAAGGCAATTAAGTGATGCAATCTCCCTAATCATCCTTAACTTCTATGGTGACCTACGAAGTGAGTTTTACCACACATCTAACATAACTTTCATAGAACATTGAGCTTGAACTGCATAATCTAGCAATTGAGGGTTGCAGTGATTTAAATCACATAGATTTAAGAAAAAAATAACTGATTTAAATCAATTAGATATAAAAATTTGAAATTTAATAGAAATAAAATCATTTCTTTAACTTAAACAGTATTATAAAAATATTAAAAAAAATTCTGTAACTGCTATCAAAAAGAATTTAAAAACGAAATATTAATTAGAACACGGTCATCTTTTGATATTGGTGCTCTGTATTATTTATTTTGATAAAGAAGGATCTTTATTGCCTTTGATTTGAAAGAGAAAGATACTTCTTATCAATCTTTATTCTTTAGTTTGTATTCTTATAAACATTATTCCTTAAAAGTTTCTCAAATAAATGAAAAATGGCTAATGTTTTTAAGGACATTTATAGAAAATAAAATGTATTTAAATCAATTGATATAACTAAATATATTTTTACTTTTCTTTAATTTTTAATTCGTATGATGAGGATAAGCAAATTGGGCATTTCAGACTTCAAGTCTTTATAAACAAGATAGAAAAATGCAGATTTAGTTTTAACTTTTTTTTTTATTAAAAGAATAATTAAAAAAATATAGTTAAATATTTATTTTCAGAAAGAATTAACAACCATGACATTTAAATATTTTAATTTAAAGAAAACGTTTTGTGAATATATATTTTTATTAATGTCAAATTTCAAAAATACAAACATACATTCAATGCAAATAAAATGTCACTGCCTATTCAATTTATGAATACTTTAGAGATCTGTCTGCATTAAGAGCATTTTTTCTCTCTCTCTCAACATTTGGTGTAATTAACAGGACATTATGAAATAGATTAGGTTTGTATGGTTTATTTATATATCTTTCCAAAAATGTTCAAAATGTGTTCAGGGGATCTTAAAACATTAGTATATTTGCCAAAATTTCGAATTTTAAAAATTTTGAGAAAACAATGCTGGTATATTATATTATATATAGTTTTCCTGAAAATTTTCAGAATTCGAAATTTTGACGGATAAGCACATTTTAAGACCTCTTGAACATATTTTAAATACTTTTTGAAAATATGTTATGGCCCTCTGTATGTGTATGTATGTATGTGAGGTGTGGATATAAATCAAGAATGAATGTTCGTATCCCTGTTAAAATTTAAGCACTGATACATTATGTGAAAAATATGATGTGGGCAGCACATGATTTTGACTTACCCTACCTGATGTAATGATTTTATTTCTATTACAGCGAACTCATTGTGTACAAGATCCACAAAGATTTCAGCATTAAATTATTTTATCACCACGGCAATTTAAATTGGGAGCTTTTGGCAACTTACTAGTCCAAACGAATGATTTATGTATTCATACTTGTGCAAAATCCTCATCAAAATGAAATTGATATTTAATTAATATCAATTGAAATAACTGACTATTGGCAAATTTTTAAGCTTCTAAATACAAAACTATAACAAAAAAGTATATATATATATCTTCTCTCGTAAATGAAATGATCTGACTAATGTTGCCTAATACTGCATATGGAAATTTAACTTATATAACAATATGCACTATTTTTTTAATTTTATATAATTTATTTGAAAAATGTGCAATATCTCAAGAATAGTTCATGGTAGCACTAAAGTTTGAAATAATTTTTCAAAAATAAATTCGAAAATCATGCAATATCTCAAGAACAGTTATGTTAGCGTTCTAAAATTTGAGATAATTTTTTAGTTAACAGTATTTAAAAGTCTAATATGTTAATCAATTTTTCAAAAATTTATGTGAAAATCATACAGAAAATGGTTCATTCTAAAGTTTGAAATTATTTTATTTTAATTAACTGTATACAAAGGTCTGATTTTTTTAATGATTTTTTCAAAAATTCATTCGAAAATCGTGCAATGTCTCGAGAACGGTTCATGCTAGCATTTTGTAGGTTGAAATTATTTTTCATTAAACAATATTCATAGGTCTAATTTTTTAATGATTTTTTGATAAATCTATTCGAAAATCTTGCAATATCTCGAGAATGGTTCATACTAGCGTTTTAATGTTTGAAATGATATTTTAATGATATTTTCAAAATTTATTCGATAATCATACAATATCTAGTGAACGGTTCAAATGGCATTTTATTTAACACTATTCAAGCATTCTAATGATATTTTATTTAACAGTACTAAAAGTTCTGATTTTTTCAAAAAATTATTCGAAAATCGTGCGATATCTCATGCACGGTTTAATAATTATTTTATTTAACAGTATTCAAAGGTCTGATTTTTTTTAATGATGTTATCAAAAAATTATTCGAAAATCATGCAATATCTTGAGAATGGTTCATCCTAGCGTTCTACAGTCTGTATATTTCGTTGATTTCGTAAAAATTACGCTTTAAATGACTTTTTTTTTATCATTATTAAAAGTGTTGATTTTGGTTTTGATTTTTTCAAATATTCAATCGAAAATAGGTGGTAGAGTGTCTTCTGCACGTTTGAAATGAATAAAATCATCTCTAAAATGAATGCGATTGCAGTATTCCCTGGTTATAAATCATAATAAATATAATTCGAAACGCATCATTCGTTCGTGAGATATCGTGTCCGCGGACACATACACCCTAACATATGTACGTACACAGGGTTTGACTGGGCGTGTCTTTAAGCTCGGGCGATTTTAAAGTAGCGGGTAGAGGCTCTAGTTAAGTGATTATCATAGAAGTAAAGAAATATATGTCTAGGATCATATGTTTGTATTATAGATATATTACTGTATATGTCTATGATGATGGGACGGGGGTCAAACATAATAATAATAAAAAAAAAAATACTCGAAAACATCTGATTCTCTAAGGAAAATTATAAAAGAGAATATAACTTTGTCTATCTGTGTGTTTATTACGCCTTTAGAACAATAACCATATCGCGCCGGGTTATGAAATTTGACACGCAGACAGTAGTGAAGCGTCTGCGGTTAGTGTCTGCCCAAATAATTTAAGACCAAGTAACTTTCATTTTAATTGTATATTATTGGAAATAAACGTATAAAATATTTTCTGTGTAAATAAATGAAGGGGATACTGTATCCTTAAAATCATGAAAATATCAAATTTTTTCTTATTATCTAGCTATACAGTCTGGTCATTTCTGAACATTTTGGTACCATTGGTATTTTTTGTTAATTATTTCCAGAGATATTAAGAAATTACAATACATCAAAAATACTACAATACCAAACAATAAATATATACTTTGATCGTATTTATTTCAAAACACTGATTTTTGAACTTGCGCGCATGATATTTTAAGAACCGTTTGATGAAATCTTATGAAATTTAGGGTACATGATGTCATTACTAAAATGACATCATTGTATAGACTAATTTATATATGTAACTTATAAAATAAAATTTTAAAAACAAGACAGTTGTTAAAAATTCTGAAAAAAATAATAATAAATTTATAAATATATATTAATTTGTCCCATTGAGAATTAAAATAATTAAATAATCCTAGAATACAAGTATATTATTAATGTTGTCTTTAATGAAACCTCAAACTAGTTTGATTATATCATATGATTTTATCGACATAATATTGACATATAAAACATGCAAATTATAATTACTTTTTTTATATAATATTTCTAAATTTTCAATTTTTTATTTTTAATTTAAAGAAGAATATTATTTTTTCTCTACCCTAAAAATTTTATTCCAATAAATTCAATTGATTTTACTTTTAAAAAGTTGAAACATTATTTAACAAACATTATTAAAGCAATATTTTATTTAACAAAACATTCAATATTGTTAAATAAATTATTATTTTATACGCAATTTTTATTATAAAACAAATGATTCAAGCTTTAGAAAGCTAGCTTGAACCGTTCCTGAGATATTGCATGTTTTTCAAATAAATTTATTTGAAAAATTGCATAAAATTGAAAAGTAGTACGTCAAATATAGTACTAAGTATTCTTAAAAAAAAAAGAAAGAAAGCACGGGGGGTAAACAAATGTCCGCCTGGCTGTAGAAAAACTCTCCTGGCAGACCCAAAGTTAGACCATATTACCACCTCAACTCATATTGAAGATGCTAATGGACCGACCCGTGTCCTTGAATAAGGAATGCAGGAAATAAGGCGGTTATCTTTTTTTTTTCTTGTGTGTGTGTGTGTGGGGGGGGGGGGGGGGGGGGGGAGTTCTTTCACATCCTCACGGTATTCTTTGGTTACATGTTCTGTATTGCCTAGAAGTCAAAACTGACCTCTCGCTTATCTGAAGATAGAGAAATTTGGAAGTAATATGAATGGATTTACAGTTGTACATGAACATGATTATAAGCACAAAATGCTATATATTAGTGTGTGATTATAAGCTAGTTCGTGGAAAGCGATCACAGGTCCTGTTCTGACTAGTGTGTCTCTGAGTTCGTTTCTCACTGTTTACTATTAATTAATAATTATTTATTAATGATTTTTCTTTCTACCAAATATATTTGTTAGTTTCCGTATTTGATTCTAAATTGTAATAATTCTAATTAATTGATACAAAATGTAGGCCCTAGTATGGTTTTTCTAAGCGAAATTTTGTACTGCACAAGCGGGCATTATTAGCAACAAAAGAAGTGTTACTTTTAAAAATGAATATTAAAATAACTAATAAATTTAACTATAAAAACTAACTATTAGAGAAATGTTTTTATTTTACACTAGGACTTGCCGTTCTCGAGATATTTTAGTTCTTTGCTCCGTAACTTTTGAAAATAAGTCCAGTTACCAAATGTGAATGAAAATTGAATTAATTTCAAAGGAGTGGTTGTCTGCTCCTGTTGGTTTGGTTATCCGTTTGTTTCAACTTCTTTGATGGTATTTTACTTTCCCTGCAATACATGGTAATGTTTAGAGAAAGTATTGAAATCATGTCGAAAATCGCAACTCGAGTTTTCGACGGATATGCACGTTTTGGGACCTCTAGAACACGAAAAAACCATTTTTATCGTGACGTCTGTGTGTGTGTGTGCAATATATGTATCCACTCTCAACTAAAAAACAATTAATGGACCAAATTTCATAAAAATTTGGTAGGTAAATCTCTTGGGGACAGCAGTGCGGACCTGGCCTACCTCTCGGTTTACAGGTTTAGTTCCGCACCCCTGAGGACTTACGGACCCACATGTTTAACGTGATCGTACTCCGCGTGAACACGGCGGCAGTTTTTTCTTTTTCCAGCGGAGGGAATCGAACCCGGATCTATCGAATGCAATTCCCGCGCGCTAACCAGTGAGCTACCGCGTAATGGTACACTTGGTGGGTAAATCTCTTGTGGGTGACCATGGTGCTGATTAGATTTTGGTACGGTTCGGTATGAAAGAACCTGCCTTTTTTTTTTTTTTTGCGAAATGGCCTGCAAAAATCGATGTATCCACTCTAGCTAAAAAATTAATTGGTTAAATTTAATAAAATTTGGTAGATGAGTCACTTGTAAGTTATTATGGTGCTGATTAGATTTTGGTACGACTCGGAGGAGTAAAACCTGTATTTTTTTACAAAATGCCTCACAAAAAACGCTAAAATCTGAAATAAAAGACTAGGATCAAATGTATCAATAAAATGCGAGTTCTATGCGTAATTTTTGACGAGGAAAGAATAAGACCAACTCCATTAATCAAGGACTAACCGTTCTTGAGATATTTGAGGTTTTTTTTTTACATTTCTGTTACGCCGTTTTTGAAAAAAATTAAATTTCCAGTTACTAAATAAAAACAAAAATTGAATTCAGTGTTATTTTGTGCAATTAAACTCAATTTAAGGAATTATTAAAGAAATAAAGAGAAAATGAATTTGAGTCTGCAGGGAAAGTCATGTGGTGCTCACATTAGATTTTATTTCAATGCTGTCTGTCTATGTGCATTTGTGAGCACGATATCTCTCGAACAAATGTATAAAATGGAAGGGAATTTTGTATGATTATTTTAGCGACGAAACGCTAAGCAAATTGATAGAACGCTCTGGAATAAATTGATAGAATAAAACAAGACAATTTACGAATTTTACAAACAATATATATTGAAGGTCTGATGATTGTTTCAGTAGAAAACAAACTTTTCCAGAAAAATTCTGTTTTGCTAGACCATATTATTAGGGGTTACGTACAGGTAATCGACTCCTTTTCAAAATCCTTTTCAACGTTTGCTATTGTCCTACTGTTGCATCTGTATAAAAGAACTTCAGTATCTCCTCTTTCTCATTCAAGGAAAAGTCTTCTTGACCCTTAAAATATGGGGGCCCAGGGCCGCAGCCTCGGAGGCCCATGCGTTAACTAGGCACTACCCATACCTACTCTTTCCTCAATGAAAATTAATTGATCGCACCTGAATATTTTTCCTTTCCTTTCAGCACATAGTATATGACAATATATAAAAATATTTGGGATGAGTTAAAAAAATCAAACACTTGTATTTTGATGGATATACACGTTTTGAGAATCCCTGAATACGGACCAGCCATTTTTATCTGTGTGTCTATGTCTCTGTAGATAACAATATCTTTACAACAAGTTGATAATATCGAATAAAATGTAGTCATTATTATTTCAATTGGTAAACGCTAGAGGCCTATTGCCTGTTGGGGTGAACGAGACAAAGGAAAGCCCTTATTTTTTAGATCCTATTTTTCGACGAGGGGAGGGGACATAATTACACATGAAAACATTAGGTTCCGGTCTAAATTGGGTGGCGCTTCCCGACCGTTCAAATAGTTACCTTACACCTTTCTGGTAGGTCGGACGGTCTGGTTTTCAACAACAACAACATGAAAACATTAAGGAAATAGATATGTAATATAATCGATAAATATCGCTCTTTAATGCGAATGTTATTCTTTATAAGATGTGGGCATGCACCGTTCTTTTATGTGCTTTTTTTTTATCTAAAATGGAACAATCGGGAAAAATAAAATAAACTCACTATTATCAATTGAGTGCATGCTTTATAAATAGTTTAAATTCGAAATGAATGGACATCCTTACTTCAAAATTATCACGAGTTGCTTTTCTACATGATGGAGTCAACATTTTCTACATGGAGTTTTCAACTATATCTCACGAATAAATGGAGCAAATCGAATGAAATTTGAGGTGAATATTTCAATCGATGAACATGAGAGACCTATCAATTTTTGGAGTGAACGGATCACGGAGAAGTACCCTGTTTTTCGAACATTTATTTTAGAAAATCAAATAAACAATACAAAAATATAATCTATATAAATAAAATTGAAAATCTATCTGTCTGTATGTTTGTCTTATCATCATGGGAGAACGGCTAAACCGAATTTCATGAAATTTTTTTGGTAGCCTTGGACTAGTCCCACCTAAAATTTAGTCCGTGTTTCGAGTTTTTATGACCAGAGGTTGTCCGGGAAAAAAGTAGAGTTAAACCTTCCATAGACATAGCATTATGTACATAGCAGACTATTTTTATTAAATCTTTTCCAATTTAAATAATAAAGAAATGTATATAAAATAAATTTGTGGAAATCGCATTTTTAACTGGATTATATCAATTACGGCCTTCAGGTTTAAAAATTATTAGAATTATTGATATTTTCAATTTATTATGCATCTGTTTTATTTTGACAAAAATGGTTGATTTTTTGGCAAAAATGGTTGAATATTTTTCTATTAGTACACAGGCATATTCTAATCTATGAGAATATAAGTAATATGGTTATATCTTCCCATACAATTTTAGCGCTTTTATTTTCACATATGTTGATTCAATTTCATATTTTTTGCAACGTTGTTAACAAACGGGACCAGGATGTTTTATTTTTCAGATCTGCCTGTAAAGGTATCTTTTGTATAACGAGAACAGCGATTCTTAAATTTTTTTAGGAGCATTAATTTAAATATTTTAATAGAATGTTTTGAATAAATAGTATAAGAATTTGCACATGATTGTGAATTTTATGTTTCTTTATATTATATGTTCCGTACGAAGAAAGGCTATGCAAGTAGATAAGAAAGGGGCGTTCTGCTGCGAAGGAGGTATGCGAGGTATGAGGTATGAGGTAGGGCCGCCATCTTGGATTTTCGTAATCCTGGACGGGGGTGTAAAAGGGGGGGAGAATGAAAAAAGGTGGGGGTAAAAATTTTTCGAAACTTTTTTCTGGGTGGCAACGATGTCGTAGTCTTTTACGAGGGGTTCAGGGGGAAATAAATTTTTGGAATGAGATTTTTCTAAGTATGGGATAAACTTTTTTCGAGGTGGCAACAGCTGCGAAGGAGGTATGAAACCATCAGCGCCCCCTAGCGGCAGAAAGGAGAATTAAAATTGGGATTTTTCTGATAGTTGGGACTTTTTTTTTTTCATGAAAAAAGGTGGGGGTAAAAATTTTTCGAAACTTTTTTCTGGGTGGCAACGATGTCGTAGTCTTTTACGAGGGGTTCAGGGGGAAATAAATTTTTGGAATGAGATTTTTCTAAGTATGGGATAAACTTTTTTCGAGGTGGCAACAGCTGCGAAGGAGGTATGAAACCATCAGCGCCCCCTAGCGGCAGAAAGGAGAATTAAAATTGGGATTTTTCTGATAGTTGGGACTTTTTTTTTTTCTTTTTTCTAAATGAAGTGATTAAGTATGAAATATTCGTATTTTTTTTCTTTTTTTAAAATGAATGAAAGGCGTTAATGAGGATAATGAAATAAAGTAATTAATACCATTGTTATTACATGTTATTGCATGCTAGGAGCGTGCCAATATCCCTCCGCCAAGGAGATGTTAAGGGTATACCGGCGGTATACTAAGGGGTATGCTGAAGGCATGCTAAGGTCATGTCAATATCCCTCCGCCTAAGAAAAGAGTGCTTTTCCTATATCACGGTTACGAACTTAACTGCGAGAATCTTGTAGCGTGAGATACTTGAAAATCTTGTAGGGTGTAGGGGTATGCCAAGAGCATCGAACATGAATTTTAAAAATGTGCCGCTTTTTGCGTTTTTTTCACAAAAAGTTTTCAAAACGTTAAAAAAACAACAAAAATGTGTGTTTTTTCAACAAGTTGAAGTTTTGGAGTTGTCGGATTTCTCTATGGGAATTAACATGGGTTTTCACACTTTTGCGAATTTTTTAGAAAAAAAATGTGGTTTTTTGCAAAAATGCGGCCAAAAATGTGTTTTTTGCAAAACGCGGAATCGGCCGATTTTTTTCAAACTGTCGGATTTCTCTATGGGAATTAACATAGGTTTTCACACTTTTGCAATTTTTTGAAAGAAAATGTGCGTTTTTGCAAAAATGCGGCCAAAAAAGCGTGTTTTTAGAGTAGCAGAATCTCGGGAATCTCGGGAATCTCGAGAATCTCGGGAATCTCGGGAATTGAGTGTATAGGAGGGGTGTGTTTCCCCAACCATTTCGATCTTGGAGTTCAAATATTTTAAAAATAAATATTTTCAATAAATATTCCCAAAATTAAATATTTTTAATAAATATGGGGGTATCTTTGAATCTTAACATGTTTTAAAGAATCGTGAAAGTGTATACTACAATAGGGGGTTTCTTCATACCAACATAGTTTAATACGTGTGTTATTTTACAAGTGTGTACTACCATAGGAGTTTCTTTATACCAACATGGTTTAATATGGGTGTTATTTTATGCATGTGTATACTACCGTAGGAGTTTCTTTAAACCAACATAGTTTAATACGTGTGTTATTTTATACGTGTGTGAGGGTATCTTTAAATCCCATCATGTTTTAAAAATAAATGTTTTAAAAACCGCACGACAGACCCGAAGGCTTAGTGTAGCAAAGTGTGTGGTTAGTTAGTGTAATGTATGTAAGTGAATTATTTTAATTTTTAATTGTGGTCCCACCTTCACCCGCCAATTTAAACTGGATAAAAACAACAAGTGTTTAATATCTAATGTAAATCGACGCCACAATTTAACTGTGATTCTCAAATGAATACCGCATAATGCATTAAATCACGATGACAGATCTACCCCTCCCCACCTCGCGTGAATGTGGATAGTTACATCGTATGGCCAGTGCGGGAAAGATGAGGATACTGCTAACAGAGCGTGGTTTTGTATCTGGATATAACTTTAGGCAATATCCCGCGTTGGGCTGGGTCGACTGAACCGCTCTCGTTGCTATTGTTAACATCTGTGGTGGGGGACAGTTTTTCCGGACTGATAGAATGCTTGTGTTGGACCATCACGAAATGCTATTCTCAGCTGGGAGAGGCTCTTTTAAAGAAGTTCTTATTAAATTTTAACATGTTTTAAAAAGAATCTTTCATTCATTAGTGTTATGAATCACGCAAGTTAATTAAAGGATGTTAATTAAATTAATTGATTAAGTATTAAATGTCTGTATACCAGGAGCATGTCAAAGACATGTCAAGGGGTATGTCAAAGCGTACCAAGGGTGTGCCAAAGGAGTATGCTGAAGGCATGCCAAGACCATCGTTCCTACACTATCCCTCCGCTATATCGGGGTTACGAAGTGAACTGCGAGAATCTTGTAGGGTGGGATACTTGAAAATATCGTATGATGAGGGGTATGCCAAGAGGATCGAACATGAATTTTAAGAATGTGCCGCTTTTTGCGTTTTTTTCACAAAAAGTTTTCAAAACGTTAAAAAAACAACAAAAATGTGTGTTTTTTCAACAAGTTGAAGTTTTGGAGTTGTCGGATTTCTCTATGGGAATTAACATGGGTTTTCACACTTTTGCGAATTTTTTAGAAAAAAAATGTGGTTTTTTGCAAAAATGCGGCCAAAAATGTGTTTTTTGCAAAACGCGGAATCGGCCGATTTTTTTCAAACTGTCGGATATCTCTATGGGAATTAACATAGGTTTTCACACTTTTGCAATTTTTTGAAAGAAAATGTGCGTTTTTGCAAAAATGCGGCCAAAGAAGCGTGTTTTTAGAGTAGCAGAATTTCGGGAATCTCGGGAATTTCGGGAATCTCGGGAATCTCGAGAATCTCGAGAATCTCGGGAATTGGGTGTATGGGAGGGGGTGTGTTTCCCCAACCATTACGGTCTTAGAGTTTAAAAAATAAATATTTTCAATAATCATGAAAGTGTGCTTATGCCCAAAATACTTGAGTGTTATGAATCTCACAAGTTAATGAAAGGATGATAATTAAATAAAGTCTTAGAGTTTAAATAATAGCAGATACCAATGGCTGTATGCATATGTTTTTACAAGTGTACTACTACTACCATAGGGGGTTTCTTTAAACCAACATGTTTTAATACGTGCGTTATTCTAAGAGGGAGAAACACCTAATACGGTGATACATATGACACACGCGCTCAGCACAAATCGATGGAAATAAATGGTGAGATAGTTTTTAAAGACGAGACTTTTAAATTTTTTTTCGATAAATAAGGTATTTGAGGTTATTTAACGTATGAATGAACGATACATACCAATAAAATGAGGAACTAGGCTAAGTTTACAAGTATGGGACTTTAAAGTTTTGATGTTTTAGGGGTAGAACTTGAATTTATAATTAAACATGATTTATACTAACTACTGCAAAGGGAGAAATGCATAGCGAAAGGGGTTATGTGTGTGTATATATATATATATATATATATATATATATATATAATACATATAACCAACACCCACGGGTGGAATGCAGATCAAAGATAGCATTTTTAGGAGAAGACATGAGATTCTTAAGTAAATGGAGTATTTAGAGGCATTTAAAGAGATATAAACATATGATAAGGTAACATCCATAATACACACAACTAATATAGGACAGCGAAAGGAAAACTTTAGTATTGTTTAGAGACCGAACTTAAAATTTTTAAGTAAATGTAGGTGTTTGGAAAATTTTTAATGAACTATATGCGATACACATGTCTCCGATCACAGTGGTGGAAAAGTGATACCGGAACAGTTTTTAAAGATGTGACTTTAACTTTTTTTCAATTAAGTGTAGAATCTACTAAATATTAGAGGGTGCTAGCACCTACCGAGGGTTTTATGTATAATACACATAAGCAGCATATAACATTAGGAAGGGGATATTACAAAAATTTTTAAAGATAGGACTTTACATTTTGGAACTAAATGAGATATCAAGAAACATTTAAAGGGGATGAAAACATCTAATGAGGCGGAATGGGGGTGTACTTACCCAAGATACCCAGCACTGAAATTA
>CATNUR010000079.1:0-28877 GCA_951213105.1 Amaurobius ferox
CTAGCGAACTCTAATAATCTATTCGATTCGATTGCCAACTCGCAATCCAGATAAAGAGGGCGCGAGTTCAGCTGATGACGTCAGAAACACAATATCTTGATCCAAAGACTCCTAATCCCCCGATGATATTTTCGATCAGCAAGAAACCGATTTGTGTGAAAATTCATCAGAAACGTGCTAAAATATACAACAAACAAGTGAAAATAGCTACCAGAAAAGTGAAAATAGTGACATTAGCTACCAGAATTTTTTTTAATTCCATGGAACTATGGTTTATATTTTAGGAATGATATATATATATTGTAGTCCGCGATCGCATATTATGTATCTGATGCATTCTGCCGAAATGTTATCATTTGCTTAATCTGCTGGAGAAGGATTCGGGTTCGCATTCATGGATCTTGGGTGTAGCTTAGTTATCAGACGTTTGCGGTGAACGTTTGAGGCGACGGCTACCTAGGCCTGACTCAATTGAGAAGTGAATGCTGGGCTCTAATATTTTGGCTATTTTTTGGCAAAAAGTTAGGGCCCCATCTTTAATATTAATGTTGGAACCAACTGAAAAACTCTCGAACGGCTGGCATAAAAAGGATTTGTGCTCTCTTTTCTTCCTCTCGGTCTGCTCCTCGAGGCGTGCGCGCAAAGTCCGCAGTCGCGGTCGGCCGCCCCTTTGCTTTTCCCAGTTTCGCGCGCAGCGCGAAACTGGGAAAAAGGCCCCTCCCCGCGGCCGGGAGCGACGGAGGACTTCGCGCGCACGCCGAGAGGAGCAGACCGAGAGGAAGAAAAAAAAACGGGGAAGAGAGGGAGAAATAGAAAAAAATCTGAGAGAGGGAGAGCGTGAGCGAGCAGATCTGAAACACAATGCATATCAAAATGAAGGTATTTAAAAAGTGGACGTAGGGTTAAGCCCAGGGAAAATTTTCTCAGTTTTTCGATCCGGGGCTTAGTTTTCGAGATATTTTGATTTTTAGAGTTTATTAATTAAGGGGGTCAATTAATTATTTCGTCGTAACCCGTTCACACAATATACCGAATTAATCAGCACGATGAGAGGAGTCCGAATCTATCAAAATCTCGCGCTTATGTGTCCTGGTACAGTCAGAAATTATTGTAAAGGGAGTAGCCAATCAGAATTCTAGCGAACTCTAATAATCTATTCGATTCGATTGCCAACTCGCAATCCAGATAAAGAGGGCGCGAGTTCAGCTGATGACGTCAGAAACACAATATCTTGATCCAAAGACTCCTAATCCCCCGATGATATTTTCGATCAGCAAGAAACCGATTTGTGTGAAAATTCATCAGAAACGTGCTAAAATATACAACAAACAAGTGAAAATAGCTACCAGAAAAGTGAAAATAGTGACATTAGCTACCAGAATTTTTTTTAATTCCATGGAACTATGGTTTATATTTTAGGAATGATATATATATATTGTAGTCCGCGATCGCATATTATGTATCTGATGCATTCTGCCGAAATGTTATCATTTGCTTAATCTGCTGGAGAAGGATTCGGGTTCGCATTCATGGATCTTGGGTGTAGCTTAGTTATCAGACGTTTGCGGTGAACGTTTGAGGCGACGGCTACCTAGGCCTGACTCAATTGAGAAGTGAATGCTGGGCTCTAATATTTTGGCTATTTTTTGGCAAAAAGTTAGGGCCCCATCTTTAATATTAATGTTGGAACCAACTGAAAAACTCTCGAACGGCTGGCATAAAAAGGATTTGTGCTCTCTTTTCTTCCTCTCGGTCTGCTCCTCGAGGCGTGCGCGCAAAGTCCGCAGTCGCGGTCGGCCGCCCCTTTGCTTTTCCCAGTTTCGCGCGCAGCGCGAAACTGGGAAAAAGGCCCCTCCCCGCGGCCGGGAGCGACGGAGGACTTCGCGCGCACGCCGAGAGGAGCAGACCGAGAGGAAGAAAAAAAAACGGGGAAGAGAGGGAGAAATAGAAAAAAATCTGAGAGAGGGAGAGCGTGAGCGAGCAGATCTGAAACACAATGCATATCAAAATGAAGGTATTTAAAAAGTGGACGTAGGGTTAAGCCCAGGGAAAATTTTCTCAGTTTTTCGATCCGGGGCTTAGTTTTCGAGATATTTTGATTTTTAGAGTTTATTAATTAAGGGGGTCAATTAATTATTTCGTCGTAACCCGTTCACACAATATACCGAATTAATCAGCACGATGAGAGGAGTCCGAATCTATCAAAATCTCGCGCTTATGTGTCCTGGTACAGTCAGAAATTATTGTAAAGGGAGTAGCCAATCAGAATTCTAGCGAACTCTAATAATCTATTCGATTCGATTGCCAACTCGCAATCCAGATAAAGAGGGCGCGAGTTCAGCTGATGACGTCAGAAACACAATATCTTGATCCAAAGACTCCTAATCCCCCGATGATATTTTCGATCAGCAAGAAACCGATTTGTGTGAAAATTCATCAGAAACGTGCTAAAATATACAACAAACAAGTGAAAATAGCTACCAGAAAAGTGAAAATAGTGACATTAGCTACCAGAATTTTTTTTAATTCCATGGAACTATGGTTTATATTTTAGGAATGATATATATATATTGTAGTCCGCGATCGCATATTATGTATCTGATGCATTCTGCCGAAATGTTATCATTTGCTTAATCTGCTGGAGAAGGATTCGGGTTCGCATTCATGGATCTTGGGTGTAGCTTAGTTATCAGACGTTTGCGGTGAACGTTTGAGGCGACGGCTACCTAGGCCTGACTCAATTGAGAAGTGAATGCTGGGCTCTAATATTTTGGCTATTTTTTGGCAAAAAGTTAGGGCCCCATCTTTAATATTAATGTTGGAACCAACTGAAAAACTCTCGAACGGCTGGCATAAAAAGGATTTGTGCTCTCTTTTCTTCCTCTCGGTCTGCTCCTCGAGGCGTGCGCGCAAAGTCCGCAGTCGCGGTCGGCCGCCCCTTTGCTTTTCCCAGTTTCGCGCGCAGCGCGAAACTGGGAAAAAGGCCCCTCCCCGCGGCCGGGAGCGACGGAGGACTTCGCGCGCACGCCGAGAGGAGCAGACCGAGAGGAAGAAAAAAAAACGGGGAAGAGAGGGAGAAATAGAAAAAAATCTGAGAGAGGGAGAGCGTGAGCGAGCAGATCTGAAACACAATGCATATCAAAATGAAGGTATTTAAAAAGTGGACGTAGGGTTAAGCCCAGGGAAAATTTTCTCAGTTTTTCGATCCGGGGCTTAGTTTTCGAGATATTTTGATTTTTAGAGTTTATTAATTAAGGGGGTCAATTAATTATTTCGTCGTAACCCGTTCACACAATATACCGAATTAATCAGCACGATGAGAGGAGTCCGAATCTATCAAAATCTCGCGCTTATGTGTCCTGGTACAGTCAGAAATTATTGTAAAGGGAGTAGCCAATCAGAATTCTAGCGAACTCTAATAATCTATTCGATTCGATTGCCAACTCGCAATCCAGATAAAGAGGGCGCGAGTTCAGCTGATGACGTCAGAAACACAATATCTTGATCCAAAGACTCCTAATCCCCCGATGATATTTTCGATCAGCAAGAAACCGATTTGTGTGAAAATTCATCAGAAACGTGCTAAAATATACAACAAACAAGTGAAAATAGCTACCAGAAAAGTGAAAATAGTGACATTAGCTACCAGAATTTTTTTTAATTCCATGGAACTATGGTTTATATTTTAGGAATGATATATATATATTGTAGTCCGCGATCGCATATTATGTATCTGATGCATTCTGCCGAAATGTTATCATTTGCTTAATCTGCTGGAGAAGGATTCGGGTTCGCATTCATGGATCTTGGGTGTAGCTTAGTTATCAGACGTTTGCGGTGAACGTTTGAGGCGACGGCTACCTAGGCCTGACTCAATTGAGAAGTGAATGCTGGGCTCTAATATTTTGGCTATTTTTTGGCAAAAAGTTAGGGCCCCATCTTTAATATTAATGTTGGAACCAACTGAAAAACTCTCGAACGGCTGGCATAAAAAGGATTTGTGCTCTCTTTTCTTCCTCTCGGTCTGCTCCTCGAGGCGTGCGCGCAAAGTCCGCAGTCGCGGTCGGCCGCCCCTTTGCTTTTCCCAGTTTCGCGCGCAGCGCGAAACTGGGAAAAAGGCCCCTCCCCGCGGCCGGGAGCGACGGAGGACTTCGCGCGCACGCCGAGAGGAGCAGACCGAGAGGAAGAAAAAAAAACGGGGAAGAGAGGGAGAAATAGAAAAAAATCTGAGAGAGGGAGAGCGTGAGCGAGCAGATCTGAAACACAATGCATATCAAAATGAAGGTATTTAAAAAGTGGACGTAGGGTTAAGCCCAGGGAAAATTTTCTCAGTTTTTCGATCCGGGGCTTAGTTTTCGAGATATTTTGATTTTTAGAGTTTATTAATTAAGGGGGTCAATTAATTATTTCGTCGTAACCCGTTCACACAATATACCGAATTAATCAGCACGATGAGAGGAGTCCGAATCTATCAAAATCTCGCGCTTATGTGTCCTGGTACAGTCAGAAATTATTGTAAAGGGAGTAGCCAATCAGAATTCTAGCGAACTCTAATAATCTATTCGATTCGATTGCCAACTCGCAATCCAGATAAAGAGGGCGCGAGTTCAGCTGATGACGTCAGAAACACAATATCTTGATCCAAAGACTCCTAATCCCCCGATGATATTTTCGATCAGCAAGAAACCGATTTGTGTGAAAATTCATCAGAAACGTGCTAAAATATACAACAAACAAGTGAAAATAGCTACCAGAAAAGTGAAAATAGTGACATTAGCTACCAGAATTTTTTTTAATTCCATGGAACTATGGTTTATATTTTAGGAATGATATATATATATTGTAGTCCGCGATCGCATATTATGTATCTGATGCATTCTGCCGAAATGTTATCATTTGCTTAATCTGCTGGAGAAGGATTCGGGTTCGCATTCATGGATCTTGGGTGTAGCTTAGTTATCAGACGTTTGCGGTGAACGTTTGAGGCGACGGCTACCTAGGCCTGACTCAATTGAGAAGTGAATGCTGGGCTCTAATATTTTGGCTATTTTTTGGCAAAAAGTTAGGGCCCCATCTTTAATATTAATGTTGGAACCAACTGAAAAACTCTCGAACGGCTGGCATAAAAAGGATTTGTGCTCTCTTTTCTTCCTCTCGGTCTGCTCCTCGAGGCGTGCGCGCAAAGTCCGCAGTCGCGGTCGGCCGCCCCTTTGCTTTTCCCAGTTTCGCGCGCAGCGCGAAACTGGGAAAAAGGCCCCTCCCCGCGGCCGGGAGCGACGGAGGACTTCGCGCGCACGCCGAGAGGAGCAGACCGAGAGGAAGAAAAAAAAACGGGGAAGAGAGGGAGAAATAGAAAAAAATCTGAGAGAGGGAGAGCGTGAGCGAGCAGATCTGAAACACAATGCATATCAAAATGAAGGTATTTAAAAAGTGGACGTAGGGTTAAGCCCAGGGAAAATTTTCTCAGTTTTTCGATCCGGGGCTTAGTTTTCGAGATATTTTGATTTTTAGAGTTTATTAATTAAGGGGGTCAATTAATTATTTCGTCGTAACCCGTTCACACAATATACCGAATTAATCAGCACGATGAGAGGAGTCCGAATCTATCAAAATCTCGCGCTTATGTGTCCTGGTACAGTCAGAAATTATTGTAAAGGGAGTAGCCAATCAGAATTCTAGCGAACTCTAATAATCTATTCGATTCGATTGCCAACTCGCAATCCAGATAAAGAGGGCGCGAGTTCAGCTGATGACGTCAGAAACACAATATCTTGATCCAAAGACTCCTAATCCCCCGATGATATTTTCGATCAGCAAGAAACCGATTTGTGTGAAAATTCATCAGAAACGTGCTAAAATATACAACAAACAAGTGAAAATAGCTACCAGAAAAGTGAAAATAGTGACATTAGCTACCAGAATTTTTTTTAATTCCATGGAACTATGGTTTATATTTTAGGAATGATATATATATATTGTAGTCCGCGATCGCATATTATGTATCTGATGCATTCTGCCGAAATGTTATCATTTGCTTAATCTGCTGGAGAAGGATTCGGGTTCGCATTCATGGATCTTGGGTGTAGCTTAGTTATCAGACGTTTGCGGTGAACGTTTGAGGCGACGGCTACCTAGGCCTGACTCAATTGAGAAGTGAATGCTGGGCTCTAATATTTTGGCTATTTTTTGGCAAAAAGTTAGGGCCCCATCTTTAATATTAATGTTGGAACCAACTGAAAAACTCTCGAACGGCTGGCATAAAAAGGATTTGTGCTCTCTTTTCTTCCTCTCGGTCTGCTCCTCGAGGCGTGCGCGCAAAGTCCGCAGTCGCGGTCGGCCGCCCCTTTGCTTTTCCCAGTTTCGCGCGCAGCGCGAAACTGGGAAAAAGGCCCCTCCCCGCGGCCGGGAGCGACGGAGGACTTCGCGCGCACGCCGAGAGGAGCAGACCGAGAGGAAGAAAAAAAAACGGGGAAGAGAGGGAGAAATAGAAAAAAATCTGAGAGAGGGAGAGCGTGAGCGAGCAGATCTGAAACACAATGCATATCAAAATGAAGGTATTTAAAAAGTGGACGTAGGGTTAAGCCCAGGGAAAATTTTCTCAGTTTTTCGATCCGGGGCTTAGTTTTCGAGATATTTTGATTTTTAGAGTTTATTAATTAAGGGGGTCAATTAATTATTTCGTCGTAACCCGTTCACACAATATACCGAATTAATCAGCACGATGAGAGGAGTCCGAATCTATCAAAATCTCGCGCTTATGTGTCCTGGTACAGTCAGAAATTATTGTAAAGGGAGTAGCCAATCAGAATTCTAGCGAACTCTAATAATCTATTCGATTCGATTGCCAACTCGCAATCCAGATAAAGAGGGCGCGAGTTCAGCTGATGACGTCAGAAACACAATATCTTGATCCAAAGACTCCTAATCCCCCGATGATATTTTCGATCAGCAAGAAACCGATTTGTGTGAAAATTCATCAGAAACGTGCTAAAATATACAACAAACAAGTGAAAATAGCTACCAGAAAAGTGAAAATAGTGACATTAGCTACCAGAATTTTTTTTAATTCCATGGAACTATGGTTTATATTTTAGGAATGATATATATATATTGTAGTCCGCGATCGCATATTATGTATCTGATGCATTCTGCCGAAATGTTATCATTTGCTTAATCTGCTGGAGAAGGATTCGGGTTCGCATTCATGGATCTTGGGTGTAGCTTAGTTATCAGACGTTTGCGGTGAACGTTTGAGGCGACGGCTACCTAGGCCTGACTCAATTGAGAAGTGAATGCTGGGCTCTAATATTTTGGCTATTTTTTGGCAAAAAGTTAGGGCCCCATCTTTAATATTAATGTTGGAACCAACTGAAAAACTCTCGAACGGCTGGCATAAAAAGGATTTGTGCTCTCTTTTCTTCCTCTCGGTCTGCTCCTCGAGGCGTGCGCGCAAAGTCCGCAGTCGCGGTCGGCCGCCCCTTTGCTTTTCCCAGTTTCGCGCGCAGCGCGAAACTGGGAAAAAGGCCCCTCCCCGCGGCCGGGAGCGACGGAGGACTTCGCGCGCACGCCGAGAGGAGCAGACCGAGAGGAAGAAAAAAAAACGGGGAAGAGAGGGAGAAATAGAAAAAAATCTGAGAGAGGGAGAGCGTGAGCGAGCAGATCTGAAACACAATGCATATCAAAATGAAGGTATTTAAAAAGTGGACGTAGGGTTAAGCCCAGGGAAAATTTTCTCAGTTTTTCGATCCGGGGCTTAGTTTTCGAGATATTTTGATTTTTAGAGTTTATTAATTAAGGGGGTCAATTAATTATTTCGTCGTAACCCGTTCACACAATATACCGAATTAATCAGCACGATGAGAGGAGTCCGAATCTATCAAAATCTCGCGCTTATGTGTCCTGGTACAGTCAGAAATTATTGTAAAGGGAGTAGCCAATCAGAATTCTAGCGAACTCTAATAATCTATTCGATTCGATTGCCAACTCGCAATCCAGATAAAGAGGGCGCGAGTTCAGCTGATGACGTCAGAAACACAATATCTTGATCCAAAGACTCCTAATCCCCCGATGATATTTTCGATCAGCAAGAAACCGATTTGTGTGAAAATTCATCAGAAACGTGCTAAAATATACAACAAACAAGTGAAAATAGCTACCAGAAAAGTGAAAATAGTGACATTAGCTACCAGAATTTTTTTTAATTCCATGGAACTATGGTTTATATTTTAGGAATGATATATATATATTGTAGTCCGCGATCGCATATTATGTATCTGATGCATTCTGCCGAAATGTTATCATTTGCTTAATCTGCTGGAGAAGGATTCGGGTTCGCATTCATGGATCTTGGGTGTAGCTTAGTTATCAGACGTTTGCGGTGAACGTTTGAGGCGACGGCTACCTAGGCCTGACTCAATTGAGAAGTGAATGCTGGGCTCTAATATTTTGGCTATTTTTTGGCAAAAAGTTAGGGCCCCATCTTTAATATTAATGTTGGAACCAACTGAAAAACTCTCGAACGGCTGGCATAAAAAGGATTTGTGCTCTCTTTTCTTCCTCTCGGTCTGCTCCTCGAGGCGTGCGCGCAAAGTCCGCAGTCGCGGTCGGCCGCCCCTTTGCTTTTCCCAGTTTCGCGCGCAGCGCGAAACTGGGAAAAAGGCCCCTCCCCGCGGCCGGGAGCGACGGAGGACTTCGCGCGCACGCCGAGAGGAGCAGACCGAGAGGAAGAAAAAAAAACGGGGAAGAGAGGGAGAAATAGAAAAAAATCTGAGAGAGGGAGAGCGTGAGCGAGCAGATCTGAAACACAATGCATATCAAAATGAAGGTATTTAAAAAGTGGACGTAGGGTTAAGCCCAGGGAAAATTTTCTCAGTTTTTCGATCCGGGGCTTAGTTTTCGAGATATTTTGATTTTTAGAGTTTATTAATTAAGGGGGTCAATTAATTATTTCGTCGTAACCCGTTCACACAATATACCGAATTAATCAGCACGATGAGAGGAGTCCGAATCTATCAAAATCTCGCGCTTATGTGTCCTGGTACAGTCAGAAATTATTGTAAAGGGAGTAGCCAATCAGAATTCTAGCGAACTCTAATAATCTATTCGATTCGATTGCCAACTCGCAATCCAGATAAAGAGGGCGCGAGTTCAGCTGATGACGTCAGAAACACAATATCTTGATCCAAAGACTCCTAATCCCCCGATGATATTTTCGATCAGCAAGAAACCGATTTGTGTGAAAATTCATCAGAAACGTGCTAAAATATACAACAAACAAGTGAAAATAGCTACCAGAAAAGTGAAAATAGTGACATTAGCTACCAGAATTTTTTTTAATTCCATGGAACTATGGTTTATATTTTAGGAATGATATATATATATTGTAGTCCGCGATCGCATATTATGTATCTGATGCATTCTGCCGAAATGTTATCATTTGCTTAATCTGCTGGAGAAGGATTCGGGTTCGCATTCATGGATCTTGGGTGTAGCTTAGTTATCAGACGTTTGCGGTGAACGTTTGAGGCGACGGCTACCTAGGCCTGACTCAATTGAGAAGTGAATGCTGGGCTCTAATATTTTGGCTATTTTTTGGCAAAAAGTTAGGGCCCCATCTTTAATATTAATGTTGGAACCAACTGAAAAACTCTCGAACGGCTGGCATAAAAAGGATTTGTGCTCTCTTTTCTTCCTCTCGGTCTGCTCCTCGAGGCGTGCGCGCAAAGTCCGCAGTCGCGGTCGGCCGCCCCTTTGCTTTTCCCAGTTTCGCGCGCAGCGCGAAACTGGGAAAAAGGCCCCTCCCCGCGGCCGGGAGCGACGGAGGACTTCGCGCGCACGCCGAGAGGAGCAGACCGAGAGGAAGAAAAAAAAACGGGGAAGAGAGGGAGAAATAGAAAAAAATCTGAGAGAGGGAGAGCGTGAGCGAGCAGATCTGAAACACAATGCATATCAAAATGAAGGTATTTAAAAAGTGGACGTAGGGTTAAGCCCAGGGAAAATTTTCTCAGTTTTTCGATCCGGGGCTTAGTTTTCGAGATATTTTGATTTTTAGAGTTTATTAATTAAGGGGGTCAATTAATTATTTCGTCGTAACCCGTTCACACAATATACCGAATTAATCAGCACGATGAGAGGAGTCCGAATCTATCAAAATCTCGCGCTTATGTGTCCTGGTACAGTCAGAAATTATTGTAAAGGGAGTAGCCAATCAGAATTCTAGCGAACTCTAATAATCTATTCGATTCGATTGCCAACTCGCAATCCAGATAAAGAGGGCGCGAGTTCAGCTGATGACGTCAGAAACACAATATCTTGATCCAAAGACTCCTAATCCCCCGATGATATTTTCGATCAGCAAGAAACCGATTTGTGTGAAAATTCATCAGAAACGTGCTAAAATATACAACAAACAAGTGAAAATAGCTACCAGAAAAGTGAAAATAGTGACATTAGCTACCAGAATTTTTTTTAATTCCATGGAACTATGGTTTATATTTTAGGAATGATATATATATATTGTAGTCCGCGATCGCATATTATGTATCTGATGCATTCTGCCGAAATGTTATCATTTGCTTAATCTGCTGGAGAAGGATTCGGGTTCGCATTCATGGATCTTGGGTGTAGCTTAGTTATCAGACGTTTGCGGTGAACGTTTGAGGCGACGGCTACCTAGGCCTGACTCAATTGAGAAGTGAATGCTGGGCTCTAATATTTTGGCTATTTTTTGGCAAAAAGTTAGGGCCCCATCTTTAATATTAATGTTGGAACCAACTGAAAAACTCTCGAACGGCTGGCATAAAAAGGATTTGTGCTCTCTTTTCTTCCTCTCGGTCTGCTCCTCGAGGCGTGCGCGCAAAGTCCGCAGTCGCGGTCGGCCGCCCCTTTGCTTTTCCCAGTTTCGCGCGCAGCGCGAAACTGGGAAAAAGGCCCCTCCCCGCGGCCGGGAGCGACGGAGGACTTCGCGCGCACGCCGAGAGGAGCAGACCGAGAGGAAGAAAAAAAAACGGGGAAGAGAGGGAGAAATAGAAAAAAATCTGAGAGAGGGAGAGCGTGAGCGAGCAGATCTGAAACACAATGCATATCAAAATGAAGGTATTTAAAAAGTGGACGTAGGGTTAAGCCCAGGGAAAATTTTCTCAGTTTTTCGATCCGGGGCTTAGTTTTCGAGATATTTTGATTTTTAGAGTTTATTAATTAAGGGGGTCAATTAATTATTTCGTCGTAACCCGTTCACACAATATACCGAATTAATCAGCACGATGAGAGGAGTCCGAATCTATCAAAATCTCGCGCTTATGTGTCCTGGTACAGTCAGAAATTATTGTAAAGGGAGTAGCCAATCAGAATTCTAGCGAACTCTAATAATCTATTCGATTCGATTGCCAACTCGCAATCCAGATAAAGAGGGCGCGAGTTCAGCTGATGACGTCAGAAACACAATATCTTGATCCAAAGACTCCTAATCCCCCGATGATATTTTCGATCAGCAAGAAACCGATTTGTGTGAAAATTCATCAGAAACGTGCTAAAATATACAACAAACAAGTGAAAATAGCTACCAGAAAAGTGAAAATAGTGACATTAGCTACCAGAATTTTTTTTAATTCCATGGAACTATGGTTTATATTTTAGGAATGATATATATATATTGTAGTCCGCGATCGCATATTATGTATCTGATGCATTCTGCCGAAATGTTATCATTTGCTTAATCTGCTGGAGAAGGATTCGGGTTCGCATTCATGGATCTTGGGTGTAGCTTAGTTATCAGACGTTTGCGGTGAACGTTTGAGGCGACGGCTACCTAGGCCTGACTCAATTGAGAAGTGAATGCTGGGCTCTAATATTTTGGCTATTTTTTGGCAAAAAGTTAGGGCCCCATCTTTAATATTAATGTTGGAACCAACTGAAAAACTCTCGAACGGCTGGCATAAAAAGGATTTGTGCTCTCTTTTCTTCCTCTCGGTCTGCTCCTCGAGGCGTGCGCGCAAAGTCCGCAGTCGCGGTCGGCCGCCCCTTTGCTTTTCCCAGTTTCGCGCGCAGCGCGAAACTGGGAAAAAGGCCCCTCCCCGCGGCCGGGAGCGACGGAGGACTTCGCGCGCACGCCGAGAGGAGCAGACCGAGAGGAAGAAAAAAAAACGGGGAAGAGAGGGAGAAATAGAAAAAAATCTGAGAGAGGGAGAGCTGTGAGCGAGCAGATCTGAAACACAATGCATATCAAAATGAAGGTATTTAAAAAGTGGACGTAGGGTTAAGCCCAGGGAAAATTTTCTCAGTTTTTCGATCCGGGGCTTAGTTTTCGAGATATTTTGATTTTTAGAGTTTATTAATTAAGGGGGTCAATTAATTATTTCGTCGTAACCCGTTCACACAATATACCGAATTAATCAGCACGATGAGAGGAGTCCGAATCTATCAAAATCTCGCGCTTATGTGTCCTGGTACAGTCAGAAATTATTGTAAAGGGAGTAGCCAATCAGAATTCTAGCGAACTCTAATAATCTATTCGATTCGATTGCCAACTCGCAATCCAGATAAAGAGGGCGCGAGTTCAGCTGATGACGTCAGAAACACAATATCTTGATCCAAAGACTCCTAATCCCCCGATGATATTTTCGATCAGCAAGAAACCGATTTGTGTGAAAATTCATCAGAAACGTGCTAAAATATACAACAAACAAGTGAAAATAGCTACCAGAAAAGTGAAAATAGTGACATTAGCTACCAGAATTTTTTTTAATTCCATGGAACTATGGTTTATATTTTAGGAATGATATATATATATTGTAGTCCGCGATCGCATATTATGTATCTGATGCATTCTGCCGAAATGTTATCATTTGCTTAATCTGCTGGAGAAGGATTCGGGTTCGCATTCATGGATCTTGGGTGTAGCTTAGTTATCAGACGTTTGCGGTGAACGTTTGAGGCGACGGCTACCTAGGCCTGACTCAATTGAGAAGTGAATGCTGGGCTCTAATATTTTGGCTATTTTTTGGCAAAAAGTTAGGGCCCCATCTTTAATATTAATGTTGGAACCAACTGAAAAACTCTCGAACGGCTGGCATAAAAAGGATTTGTGCTCTCTTTTCTTCCTCTCGGTCTGCTCCTCGAGGCGTGCGCGCAAAGTCCGCAGTCGCGGTCGGCCGCCCCTTTGCTTTTCCCAGTTTCGCGCGCAGCGCGAAACTGGGAAAAAGGCCCCTCCCCGCGGCCGGGAGCGACGGAGGACTTCGCGCGCACGCCGAGAGGAGCAGACCGAGAGGAAGAAAAAAAAACGGGGAAGAGAGGGAGAAATAGAAAAAAATCTGAGAGAGGGAGAGCGTGAGCGAGCAGATCTGAAACACAATGCATATCAAAATGAAGGTATTTAAAAAGTGGACGTAGGGTTAAGCCCAGGGAAAATTTTCTCAGTTTTTCGATCCGGGGCTTAGTTTTCGAGATATTTTGATTTTTAGAGTTTATTAATTAAGGGGGTCAATTAATTATTTCGTCGTAACCCGTTCACACAATATACCGAATTAATCAGCACGATGAGAGGAGTCCGAATCTATCAAAATCTCGCGCTTATGTGTCCTGGTACAGTCAGAAATTATTGTAAAGGGAGTAGCCAATCAGAATTCTAGCGAACTCTAATAATCTATTCGATTCGATTGCCAACTCGCAATCCAGATAAAGAGGGCGCGAGTTCAGCTGATGACGTCAGAAACACAATATCTTGATCCAAAGACTCCTAATCCCCCGATGATATTTTCGATCAGCAAGAAACCGATTTGTGTGAAAATTCATCAGAAACGTGCTAAAATATACAACAAACAAGTGAAAATAGCTACCAGAAAAGTGAAAATAGTGACATTAGCTACCAGAATTTTTTTTAATTCCATGGAACTATGGTTTATATTTTAGGAATGATATATATATATTGTAGTCCGCGATCGCATATTATGTATCTGATGCATTCTGCCGAAATGTTATCATTTGCTTAATCTGCTGGAGAAGGATTCGGGTTCGCATTCATGGATCTTGGGTGTAGCTTAGTTATCAGACGTTTGCGGTGAACGTTTGAGGCGACGGCTACCTAGGCCTGACTCAATTGAGAAGTGAATGCTGGGCTCTAATATTTTGGCTATTTTTTGGCAAAAAGTTAGGGCCCCATCTTTAATATTAATGTTGGAACCAACTGAAAAACTCTCGAACGGCTGGCATAAAAAGGATTTGTGCTCTCTTTTCTTCCTCTCGGTCTGCTCCTCGAGGCGTGCGCGCAAAGTCCGCAGTCGCGGTCGGCCGCCCCTTTGCTTTTCCCAGTTTCGCGCGCAGCGCGAAACTGGGAAAAAGGCCCCTCCCCGCGGCCGGGAGCGACGGAGGACTTCGCGCGCACGCCGAGAGGAGCAGACCGAGAGGAAGAAAAAAAAACGGGGAAGAGAGGGAGAAATAGAAAAAAATCTGAGAGAGGGAGAGCGTGAGCGAGCAGATCTGAAACACAATGCATATCAAAATGAAGGTATTTAAAAAGTGGACGTAGGGTTAAGCCCAGGGAAAATTTTCTCAGTTTTTCGATCCGGGGCTTAGTTTTCGAGATATTTTGATTTTTAGAGTTTATTAATTAAGGGGGTCAATTAATTATTTCGTCGTAACCCGTTCACACAATATACCGAATTAATCAGCACGATGAGAGGAGTCCGAATCTATCAAAATCTCGCGCTTATGTGTCCTGGTACAGTCAGAAATTATTGTAAAGGGAGTAGCCAATCAGAATTCTAGCGAACTCTAATAATCTATTCGATTCGATTGCCAACTCGCAATCCAGATAAAGAGGGCGCGAGTTCAGCTGATGACGTCAGAAACACAATATCTTGATCCAAAGACTCCTAATCCCCCGATGATATTTTCGATCAGCAAGAAACCGATTTGTGTGAAAATTCATCAGAAACGTGCTAAAATATACAACAAACAAGTGAAAATAGCTACCAGAAAAGTGAAAATAGTGACATTAGCTACCAGAATTTTTTTTAATTCCATGGAACTATGGTTTATATTTTAGGAATGATATATATATATTGTAGTCCGCGATCGCATATTATGTATCTGATGCATTCTGCCGAAATGTTATCATTTGCTTAATCTGCTGGAGAAGGATTCGGGTTCGCATTCATGGATCTTGGGTGTAGCTTAGTTATCAGACGTTTGCGGTGAACGTTTGAGGCGACGGCTACCTAGGCCTGACTCAATTGAGAAGTGAATGCTGGGCTCTAATATTTTGGCTATTTTTTGGCAAAAAGTTAGGGCCCCATCTTTAATATTAATGTTGGAACCAACTGAAAAACTCTCGAACGGCTGGCATAAAAAGGATTTGTGCTCTCTTTTCTTCCTCTCGGTCTGCTCCTCGAGGCGTGCGCGCAAAGTCCGCAGTCGCGGTCGGCCGCCCCTTTGCTTTTCCCAGTTTCGCGCGCAGCGCGAAACTGGGAAAAAGGCCCCTCCCCGCGGCCGGGAGCGACGGAGGACTTCGCGCGCACGCCGAGAGGAGCAGACCGAGAGGAAGAAAAAAAAACGGGGAAGAGAGGGAGAAATAGAAAAAAATCTGAGAGAGGGAGAGCGTGAGCGAGCAGATCTGAAACACAATGCATATCAAAATGAAGGTATTTAAAAAGTGGACGTAGGGTTAAGCCCAGGGAAAATTTTCTCAGTTTTTCGATCCGGGGCTTAGTTTTCGAGATATTTTGATTTTTAGAGTTTATTAATTAAGGGGGTCAATTAATTATTTCGTCGTAACCCGTTCACACAATATACCGAATTAATCAGCACGATGAGAGGAGTCCGAATCTATCAAAATCTCGCGCTTATGTGTCCTGGTACAGTCAGAAATTATTGTAAAGGGAGTAGCCAATCAGAATTCTAGCGAACTCTAATAATCTATTCGATTCGATTGCCAACTCGCAATCCAGATAAAGAGGGCGCGAGTTCAGCTGATGACGTCAGAAACACAATATCTTGATCCAAAGACTCCTAATCCCCCGATGATATTTTCGATCAGCAAGAAACCGATTTGTGTGAAAATTCATCAGAAACGTGCTAAAATATACAACAAACAAGTGAAAATAGCTACCAGAAAAGTGAAAATAGTGACATTAGCTACCAGAATTTTTTTTAATTCCATGGAACTATGGTTTATATTTTAGGAATGATATATATATATTGTAGTCCGCGATCGCATATTATGTATCTGATGCATTCTGCCGAAATGTTATCATTTGCTTAATCTGCTGGAGAAGGATTCGGGTTCGCATTCATGGATCTTGGGTGTAGCTTAGTTATCAGACGTTTGCGGTGAACGTTTGAGGCGACGGCTACCTAGGCCTGACTCAATTGAGAAGTGAATGCTGGGCTCTAATATTTTGGCTATTTTTTGGCAAAAAGTTAGGGCCCCATCTTTAATATTAATGTTGGAACCAACTGAAAAACTCTCGAACGGCTGGCATAAAAAGGATTTGTGCTCTCTTTTCTTCCTCTCGGTCTGCTCCTCGAGGCGTGCGCGCAAAGTCCGCAGTCGCGGTCGGCCGCCCCTTTGCTTTTCCCAGTTTCGCGCGCAGCGCGAAACTGGGAAAAAGGCCCCTCCCCGCGGCCGGGAGCGACGGAGGACTTCGCGCGCACGCCGAGAGGAGCAGACCGAGAGGAAGAAAAAAAAACGGGGAAGAGAGGGAGAAATAGAAAAAAATCTGAGAGAGGGAGAGCGTGAGCGAGCAGATCTGAAACACAATGCATATCAAAATGAAGGTATTTAAAAAGTGGACGTAGGGTTAAGCCCAGGGAAAATTTTCTCAGTTTTTCGATCCGGGGCTTAGTTTTCGAGATATTTTGATTTTTAGAGTTTATTAATTAAGGGGGTCAATTAATTATTTCGTCGTAACCCGTTCACACAATATACCGAATTAATCAGCACGATGAGAGGAGTCCGAATCTATCAAAATCTCGCGCTTATGTGTCCTGGTACAGTCAGAAATTATTGTAAAGGGAGTAGCCAATCAGAATTCTAGCGAACTCTAATAATCTATTCGATTCGATTGCCAACTCGCAATCCAGATAAAGAGGGCGCGAGTTCAGCTGATGACGTCAGAAACACAATATCTTGATCCAAAGACTCCTAATCCCCCGATGATATTTTCGATCAGCAAGAAACCGATTTGTGTGAAAATTCATCAGAAACGTGCTAAAATATACAACAAACAAGTGAAAATAGCTACCAGAAAAGTGAAAATAGTGACATTAGCTACCAGAATTTTTTTTAATTCCATGGAACTATGGTTTATATTTTAGGAATGATATATATATATTGTAGTCCGCGATCGCATATTATGTATCTGATGCATTCTGCCGAAATGTTATCATTTGCTTAATCTGCTGGAGAAGGATTCGGGTTCGCATTCATGGATCTTGGGTGTAGCTTAGTTATCAGACGTTTGCGGTGAACGTTTGAGGCGACGGCTACCTAGGCCTGACTCAATTGAGAAGTGAATGCTGGGCTCTAATATTTTGGCTATTTTTTGGCAAAAAGTTAGGGCCCCATCTTTAATATTAATGTTGGAACCAACTGAAAAACTCTCGAACGGCTGGCATAAAAAGGATTTGTGCTCTCTTTTCTTCCTCTCGGTCTGCTCCTCGAGGCGTGCGCGCAAAGTCCGCAGTCGCGGTCGGCCGCCCCTTTGCTTTTCCCAGTTTCGCGCGCAGCGCGAAACTGGGAAAAAGGCCCCTCCCCGCGGCCGGGAGCGACGGAGGACTTCGCGCGCACGCCGAGAGGAGCAGACCGAGAGGAAGAAAAAAAAACGGGGAAGAGAGGGAGAAATAGAAAAAAATCTGAGAGAGGGAGAGCGTGAGCGAGCAGATCTGAAACACAATGCATATCAAAATGAAGGTATTTAAAAAGTGGACGTAGGGTTAAGCCCAGGGAAAATTTTCTCAGTTTTTCGATCCGGGGCTTAGTTTTCGAGATATTTTGATTTTTAGAGTTTATTAATTAAGGGGGTCAATTAATTATTTCGTCGTAACCCGTTCACACAATATACCGAATTAATCAGCACGATGAGAGGAGTCCGAATCTATCAAAATCTCGCGCTTATGTGTCCTGGTACAGTCAGAAATTATTGTAAAGGGAGTAGCCAATCAGAATTCTAGCGAACTCTAATAATCTATTCGATTCGATTGCCAACTCGCAATCCAGATAAAGAGGGCGCGAGTTCAGCTGATGACGTCAGAAACACAATATCTTGATCCAAAGACTCCTAATCCCCCGATGAATTTTCGATCAGCAAGAAACCGATTTGTGTGAAAATTCATCAGAAACGTGCTAAAATATACAACAAACAAGTGAAAATAGCTACCAGAAAAGTGAAAATAGTGACATTAGCTACCAGAATTTTTTTTAATTCCATGGAACTATGGTTTATATTTTAGGAATGATATATATATATTGTAGTCCGCGATCGCATATTATGTATCTGATGCATTCTGCCGAAATGTTATCATTTGCTTAATCTGCTGGAGAAGGATTCGGGTTCGCATTCATGGATCTTGGGTGTAGCTTAGTTATCAGACGTTTGCGGTGAACGTTTGAGGCGACGGCTACCTAGGCCTGACTCAATTGAGAAGTGAATGCTGGGCTCTAATATTTTGGCTATTTTTTGGCAAAAAGTTAGGGCCCCATCTTTAATATTAATGTTGGAACCAACTGAAAAACTCTCGAACGGCTGGCATAAAAAGGATTTGTGCTCTCTTTTCTTCCTCTCGGTCTGCTCCTCGAGGCGTGCGCGCAAAGTCCGCAGTCGCGGTCGGCCGCCCCTTTGCTTTTCCCAGTTTCGCGCGCAGCGCGAAACTGGGAAAAAGGCCCCTCCCCGCGGCCGGGAGCGACGGAGGACTTCGCGCGCACGCCGAGAGGAGCAGACCGAGAGGAAGAAAAAAAAACGGGGAAGAGAGGGAGAAATAGAAAAAAATCTGAGAGAGGGAGAGCGTGAGCGAGCAGATCTGAAACACAATGCATATCAAAATGAAGGTATTTAAAAAGTGGACGTAGGGTTAAGCCCAGGGAAAATTTTCTCAGTTTTTCGATCCGGGGCTTAGTTTTCGAGATATTTTGATTTTTAGAGTTTATTAATTAAGGGGGTCAATTAATTATTTCGTCGTAACCCGTTCACACAATATACCGAATTAATCAGCACGATGAGAGGAGTCCGAATCTATCAAAATCTCGCGCTTATGTGTCCTGGTACAGTCAGAAATTATTGTAAAGGGAGTAGCCAATCAGAATTCTAGCGAACTCTAATAATCTATTCGATTCGATTGCCAACTCGCAATCCAGATAAAGAGGGCGCGAGTTCAGCTGATGACGTCAGAAACACAATATCTTGATCCAAAGACTCCTAATCCCCCGATGATATTTTCGATCAGCAAGAAACCGATTTGTGTGAAAATTCATCAGAAACGTGCTAAAATATACAACAAACAAGTGAAAATAGCTACCAGAAAAGTGAAAATAGTGACATTAGCTACCAGAATTTTTTTTAATTCCATGGAACTATGGTTTATATTTTAGGAATGATATATATATATTGTAGTCCGCGATCGCATATTATGTATCTGATGCATTCTGCCGAAATGTTATCATTTGCTTAATCTGCTGGAGAAGGATTCGGGTTCGCATTCATGGATCTTGGGTGTAGCTTAGTTATCAGACGTTTGCGGTGAACGTTTGAGGCGACGGCTACCTAGGCCTGACTCAATTGAGAAGTGAATGCTGGGCTCTAATATTTTGGCTATTTTTTGGCAAAAAGTTAGGGCCCCATCTTTAATATTAATGTTGGAACCAACTGAAAAACTCTCGAACGGCTGGCATAAAAAGGATTTGTGCTCTCTTTTCTTCCTCTCGGTCTGCTCCTCGAGGCGTGCGCGCAAAGTCCGCAGTCGCGGTCGGCCGCCCCTTTGCTTTTCCCAGTTTCGCGCGCAGCGCGAAACTGGGAAAAAGGCCCCTCCCCGCGGCCGGGAGCGACGGAGGACTTCGCGC
The DNA here is from genome assembly GCA_951213105.1 of Amaurobius ferox. Taxonomy (NCBI): domain Eukaryota; kingdom Metazoa; phylum Arthropoda; class Arachnida; order Araneae; family Amaurobiidae; genus Amaurobius; species Amaurobius ferox. Next base: position 20,048 of record CATNUR010000079.1, read on the forward strand.
GCACGCCGAGAGGAGCAGACCGAGAGGAAGAAAAAAAAACGGGGAAGAGAGGGAGAAATAGAAAAAAATCTGAGAGAGGGAGAGCGTGAGCGAGCAGATCTGAAACACAATGCATATCAAAATGAAGGTATTTAAAAAGTGGACGTAGGGTTAAGCCCAGGGAAAATTTTCTCAGTTTTTCGATCCGGGGCTTAGTTTTCGAGATATTTTGATTTTTAGAGTTTATTAATTAAGGGGGTCAATTAATTATTTCGTCGTAACCCGTTCACACAATATACCGAATTAATCAGCACGATGAGAGGAGTCCGAATCTATCAAAATCTCGCGCTTATGTGTCCTGGTACAGTCAGAAATTATTGTAAAGGGAGTAGCCAATCAGAATTCTAGCGAACTCTAATAATCTATTCGATTCGATTGCCAACTCGCAATCCAGATAAAGAGGGCGCGAGTTCAGCTGATGACGTCAGAAACACAATATCTTGATCCAAAGACTCCTAATCCCCCGATGATATTTTCGATCAGCAAGAAACCGATTTGTGTGAAAATTCATCAGAAACGTGCTAAAATATACAACAAACAAGTGAAAATAGCTACCAGAAAAGTGAAAATAGTGACATTAGCTACCAGAATTTTTTTTAATTCCATGGAACTATGGTTTATATTTTAGGAATGATATATATATATTGTAGTCCGCGATCGCATATTATGTATCTGATGCATTCTGCCGAAATGTTATCATTTGCTTAATCTGCTGGAGAAGGATTCGGGTTCGCATTCATGGATCTTGGGTGTAGCTTAGTTATCAGACGTTTGCGGTGAACGTTTGAGGCGACGGCTACCTAGGCCTGACTCAATTGAGAAGTGAATGCTGGGCTCTAATATTTTGGCTATTTTTTGGCAAAAAGTTAGGGCCCCATCTTTAATATTAATGTTGGAACCAACTGAAAAACTCTCGAACGGCTGGCATAAAAAGGATTTGTGCTCTCTTTTCTTCCTCTCGGTCTGCTCCTCGAGGCGTGCGCGCAAAGTCCGCAGTCGCGGTCGGCCGCCCCTTTGCTTTTCCCAGTTTCGCGCGCAGCGCGAAACTGGGAAAAAGGCCCCTCCCCGCGGCCGGGAGCGACGGAGGACTTCGCGCGCACGCCGAGAGGAGCAGACCGAGAGGAAGAAAAAAAAACGGGGAAGAGAGGGAGAAATAGAAAAAAATCTGAGAGAGGGAGAGCGTGAGCGAGCAGATCTGAAACACAATGCATATCAAAATGAAGGTATTTAAAAAGTGGACGTAGGGTTAAGCCCAGGGAAAATTTTCTCAGTTTTTCGATCCGGGGCTTAGTTTTCGAGATATTTTGATTTTTAGAGTTTATTAATTAAGGGGGTCAATTAATTATTTCGTCGTAACCCGTTCACACAATATACCGAATTAATCAGCACGATGAGAGGAGTCCGAATCTATCAAAATCTCGCGCTTATGTGTCCTGGTACAGTCAGAAATTATTGTAAAGGGAGTAGCCAATCAGAATTCTAGCGAACTCTAATAATCTATTCGATTCGATTGCCAACTCGCAATCCAGATAAAGAGGGCGCGAGTTCAGCTGATGACGTCAGAAACACAATATCTTGATCCAAAGACTCCTAATCCCCCGATGATATTTTCGATCAGCAAGAAACCGATTTGTGTGAAAATTCATCAGAAACGTGCTAAAATATACAACAAACAAGTGAAAATAGCTACCAGAAAAGTGAAAATAGTGACATTAGCTACCAGAATTTTTTTTAATTCCATGGAACTATGGTTTATATTTTAGGAATGATATATATATATTGTAGTCCGCGATCGCATATTATGTATCTGATGCATTCTGCCGAAATGTTATCATTTGCTTAATCTGCTGGAGAAGGATTCGGGTTCGCATTCATGGATCTTGGGTGTAGCTTAGTTATCAGACGTTTGCGGTGAACGTTTGAGGCGACGGCTACCTAGGCCTGACTCAATTGAGAAGTGAATGCTGGGCTCTAATATTTTGGCTATTTTTTGGCAAAAAGTTAGGGCCCCATCTTTAATATTAATGTTGGAACCAACTGAAAAACTCTCGAACGGCTGGCATAAAAAGGATTTGTGCTCTCTTTTCTTCCTCTCGGTCTGCTCCTCGAGGCGTGCGCGCAAAGTCCGCAGTCGCGGTCGGCCGCCCCTTTGCTTTTCCCAGTTTCGCGCGCAGCGCGAAACTGGGAAAAAGGCCCCTCCCCGCGGCCGGGAGCGACGGAGGACTTCGCGCGCACGCCGAGAGGAGCAGACCGAGAGGAAGAAAAAAAAACGGGGAAGAGAGGGAGAAATAGAAAAAAATCTGAGAGAGGGAGAGCGTGAGCGAGCAGATCTGAAACACAATGCATATCAAAATGAAGGTATTTAAAAAGTGGACGTAGGGTTAAGCCCAGGGAAAATTTTCTCAGTTTTTCGATCCGGGGCTTAGTTTTCGAGATATTTTGATTTTTAGAGTTTATTAATTAAGGGGGTCAATTAATTATTTCGTCGTAACCCGTTCACACAATATACCGAATTAATCAGCACGATGAGAGGAGTCCGAATCTATCAAAATCTCGCGCTTATGTGTCCTGGTACAGTCAGAAATTATTGTAAAGGGAGTAGCCAATCAGAATTCTAGCGAACTCTAATAATCTATTCGATTCGATTGCCAACTCGCAATCCAGATAAAGAGGGCGCGAGTTCAGCTGATGACGTCAGAAACACAATATCTTGATCCAAAGACTCCTAATCCCCCGATGATATTTTCGATCAGCAAGAAACCGATTTGTGTGAAAATTCATCAGAAACGTGCTAAAATATACAACAAACAAGTGAAAATAGCTACCAGAAAAGTGAAAATAGTGACATTAGCTACCAGAATTTTTTTTAATTCCATGGAACTATGGTTTATATTTTAGGAATGATATATATATATTGTAGTCCGCGATCGCATATTATGTATCTGATGCATTCTGCCGAAATGTTATCATTTGCTTAATCTGCTGGAGAAGGATTCGGGTTCGCATTCATGGATCTTGGGTGTAGCTTAGTTATCAGACGTTTGCGGTGAACGTTTGAGGCGACGGCTACCTAGGCCTGACTCAATTGAGAAGTGAATGCTGGGCTCTAATATTTTGGCTATTTTTTGGCAAAAAGTTAGGGCCCCATCTTTAATATTAATGTTGGAACCAACTGAAAAACTCTCGAACGGCTGGCATAAAAAGGATTTGTGCTCTCTTTTCTTCCTCTCGGTCTGCTCCTCGAGGCGTGCGCGCAAAGTCCGCAGTCGCGGTCGGCCGCCCCTTTGCTTTTCCCAGTTTCGCGCGCAGCGCGAAACTGGGAAAAAGGCCCCTCCCCGCGGCCGGGAGCGACGGAGGACTTCGCGCGCACGCCGAGAGGAGCAGACCGAGAGGAAGAAAAAAAAACGGGGAAGAGAGGGAGAAATAGAAAAAAATCTGAGAGAGGGAGAGCGTGAGCGAGCAGATCTGAAACACAATGCATATCAAAATGAAGGTATTTAAAAAGTGGACGTAGGGTTAAGCCCAGGGAAAATTTTCTCAGTTTTTCGATCCGGGGCTTAGTTTTCGAGATATTTTGATTTTTAGAGTTTATTAATTAAGGGGGTCAATTAATTATTTCGTCGTAACCCGTTCACACAATATACCGAATTAATCAGCACGATGAGAGGAGTCCGAATCTATCAAAATCTCGCGCTTATGTGTCCTGGTACAGTCAGAAATTATTGTAAAGGGAGTAGCCAATCAGAATTCTAGCGAACTCTAATAATCTATTCGATTCGATTGCCAACTCGCAATCCAGATAAAGAGGGCGCGAGTTCAGCTGATGACGTCAGAAACACAATATCTTGATCCAAAGACTCCTAATCCCCCGATGATATTTTCGATCAGCAAGAAACCGATTTGTGTGAAAATTCATCAGAAACGTGCTAAAATATACAACAAACAAGTGAAAATAGCTACCAGAAAAGTGAAAATAGTGACATTAGCTACCAGAATTTTTTTTAATTCCATGGAACTATGGTTTATATTTTAGGAATGATATATATATATTGTAGTCCGCGATCGCATATTATGTATCTGATGCATTCTGCCGAAATGTTATCATTTGCTTAATCTGCTGGAGAAGGATTCGGGTTCGCATTCATGGATCTTGGGTGTAGCTTAGTTATCAGACGTTTGCGGTGAACGTTTGAGGCGACGGCTACCTAGGCCTGACTCAATTGAGAAGTGAATGCTGGGCTCTAATATTTTGGCTATTTTTTGGCAAAAAGTTAGGGCCCCATCTTTAATATTAATGTTGGAACCAACTGAAAAACTCTCGAACGGCTGGCATAAAAAGGATTTGTGCTCTCTTTTCTTCCTCTCGGTCTGCTCCTCGAGGCGTGCGCGCAAAGTCCGCAGTCGCGGTCGGCCGCCCCTTTGCTTTTCCCAGTTTCGCGCGCAGCGCGAAACTGGGAAAAAGGCCCCTCCCCGCGGCCGGGAGCGACGGAGGACTTCGCGCGCACGCCGAGAGGAGCAGACCGAGAGGAAGAAAAAAAAACGGGGAAGAGAGGGAGAAATAGAAAAAAATCTGAGAGAGGGAGAGCGTGAGCGAGCAGATCTGAAACACAATGCATATCAAAATGAAGGTATTTAAAAAGTGGACGTAGGGTTAAGCCCAGGGAAAATTTTCTCAGTTTTTCGATCCGGGGCTTAGTTTTCGAGATATTTTGATTTTTAGAGTTTATTAATTAAGGGGGTCAATTAATTATTTCGTCGTAACCCGTTCACACAATATACCGAATTAATCAGCACGATGAGAGGAGTCCGAATCTATCAAAATCTCGCGCTTATGTGTCCTGGTACAGTCAGAAATTATTGTAAAGGGAGTAGCCAATCAGAATTCTAGCGAACTCTAATAATCTATTCGATTCGATTGCCAACTCGCAATCCAGATAAAGAGGGCGCGAGTTCAGCTGATGACGTCAGAAACACAATATCTTGATCCAAAGACTCCTAATCCCCCGATGATATTTTCGATCAGCAAGAAACCGATTTGTGTGAAAATTCATCAGAAACGTGCTAAAATATACAACAAACAAGTGAAAATAGCTACCAGAAAAGTGAAAATAGTGACATTAGCTACCAGAATTTTTTTTAATTCCATGGAACTATGGTTTATATTTTAGGAATGATATATATATATTGTAGTCCGCGATCGCATATTATGTATCTGATGCATTCTGCCGAAATGTTATCATTTGCTTAATCTGCTGGAGAAGGATTCGGGTTCGCATTCATGGATCTTGGGTGTAGCTTAGTTATCAGACGTTTGCGGTGAACGTTTGAGGCGACGGCTACCTAGGCCTGACTCAATTGAGAAGTGAATGCTGGGCTCTAATATTTTGGCTATTTTTTGGCAAAAAGTTAGGGCCCCATCTTTAATATTAATGTTGGAACCAACTGAAAAACTCTCGAACGGCTGGCATAAAAAGGATTTGTGCTCTCTTTTCTTCCTCTCGGTCTGCTCCTCGAGGCGTGCGCGCAAAGTCCGCAGTCGCGGTCGGCCGCCCCTTTGCTTTTCCCAGTTTCGCGCGCAGCGCGAAACTGGGAAAAAGGCCCCTCCCCGCGGCCGGGAGCGACGGAGGACTTCGCGCGCACGCCGAGAGGAGCAGACCGAGAGGAAGAAAAAAAAACGGGGAAGAGAGGGAGAAATAGAAAAAAATCTGAGAGAGGGAGAGCGTGAGCGAGCAGATCTGAAACACAATGCATATCAAAATGAAGGTATTTAAAAAGTGGACGTAGGGTTAAGCCCAGGGAAAATTTTCTCAGTTTTTCGATCCGGGGCTTAGTTTTCGAGATATTTTGATTTTTAGAGTTTATTAATTAAGGGGGTCAATTAATTATTTCGTCGTAACCCGTTCACACAATATACCGAATTAATCAGCACGATGAGAGGAGTCCGAATCTATCAAAATCTCGCGCTTATGTGTCCTGGTACAGTCAGAAATTATTGTAAAGGGAGTAGCCAATCAGAATTCTAGCGAACTCTAATAATCTATTCGATTCGATTGCCAACTCGCAATCCAGATAAAGAGGGCGCGAGTTCAGCTGATGACGTCAGAAACACAATATCTTGATCCAAAGACTCCTAATCCCCCGATGATATTTTCGATCAGCAAGAAACCGATTTGTGTGAAAATTCATCAGAAACGTGCTAAAATATACAACAAACAAGTGAAAATAGCTACCAGAAAAGTGAAAATAGTGACATTAGCTACCAGAATTTTTTTTAATTCCATGGAACTATGGTTTATATTTTAGGAATGATATATATATATTGTAGTCCGCGATCGCATATTATGTATCTGATGCATTCTGCCGAAATGTTATCATTTGCTTAATCTGCTGGAGAAGGATTCGGGTTCGCATTCATGGATCTTGGGTGTAGCTTAGTTATCAGACGTTTGCGGTGAACGTTTGAGGCGACGGCTACCTAGGCCTGACTCAATTGAGAAGTGAATGCTGGGCTCTAATATTTTGGCTATTTTTTGGCAAAAAGTTAGGGCCCCATCTTTAATATTAATGTTGGAACCAACTGAAAAACTCTCGAACGGCTGGCATAAAAAGGATTTGTGCTCTCTTTTCTTCCTCTCGGTCTGCTCCTCGAGGCGTGCGCGCAAAGTCCGCAGTCGCGGTCGGCCGCCCCTTTGCTTTTCCCAGTTTCGCGCGCAGCGCGAAACTGGGAAAAAGGCCCCTCCCCGCGGCCGGGAGCGACGGAGGACTTCGCGCGCACGCCGAGAGGAGCAGACCGAGAGGAAGAAAAAAAAACGGGGAAGAGAGGGAGAAATAGAAAAAAATCTGAGAGAGGGAGAGCGTGAGCGAGCAGATCTGAAACACAATGCATATCAAAATGAAGGTATTTAAAAAGTGGACGTAGGGTTAAGCCCAGGGAAAATTTTCTCAGTTTTTCGATCCGGGGCTTAGTTTTCGAGATATTTTGATTTTTAGAGTTTATTAATTAAGGGGGTCAATTAATTATTTCGTCGTAACCCGTTCACACAATATACCGAATTAATCAGCACGATGAGAGGAGTCCGAATCTATCAAAATCTCGCGCTTATGTGTCCTGGTACAGTCAGAAATTATTGTAAAGGGAGTAGCCAATCAGAATTCTAGCGAACTCTAATAATCTATTCGATTCGATTGCCAACTCGCAATCCAGATAAAGAGGGCGCGAGTTCAGCTGATGACGTCAGAAACACAATATCTTGATCCAAAGACTCCTAATCCCCCGATGATATTTTCGATCAGCAAGAAACCGATTTGTGTGAAAATTCATCAGAAACGTGCTAAAATATACAACAAACAAGTGAAAATAGCTACCAGAAAAGTGAAAATAGTGACATTAGCTACCAGAATTTTTTTTAATTCCATGGAACTATGGTTTATATTTTAGGAATGATATATATATATTGTAGTCCGCGATCGCATATTATGTATCTGATGCATTCTGCCGAAATGTTATCATTTGCTTAATCTGCTGGAGAAGGATTCGGGTTCGCATTCATGGATCTTGGGTGTAGCTTAGTTATCAGACGTTTGCGGTGAACGTTTGAGGCGACGGCTACCTAGGCCTGACTCAATTGAGAAGTGAATGCTGGGCTCTAATATTTTGGCTATTTTTTGGCAAAAAGTTAGGGCCCCATCTTTAATATTAATGTTGGAACCAACTGAAAAACTCTCGAACGGCTGGCATAAAAAGGATTTGTGCTCTCTTTTCTTCCTCTCGGTCTGCTCCTCGAGGCGTGCGCGCAAAGTCCGCAGTCGCGGTCGGCCGCCCCTTTGCTTTTCCCAGTTTCGCGCGCAGCGCGAAACTGGGAAAAAGGCCCCTCCCCGCGGCCGGGAGCGACGGAGGACTTCGCGCGCACGCCGAGAGGAGCAGACCGAGAGGAAGAAAAAAAAACGGGGAAGAGAGGGAGAAATAGAAAAAAATCTGAGAGAGGGAGAGCGTGAGCGAGCAGATCTGAAACACAATGCATATCAAAATGAAGGTATTTAAAAAGTGGACGTAGGGTTAAGCCCAGGGAAAATTTTCTCAGTTTTTCGATCCGGGGCTTAGTTTTCGAGATATTTTGATTTTTAGAGTTTATTAATTAAGGGGGTCAATTAATTATTTCGTCGTAACCCGTTCACACAATATACCGAATTAATCAGCACGATGAGAGGAGTCCGAATCTATCAAAATCTCGCGCTTATGTGTCCTGGTACAGTCAGAAATTATTGTAAAGGGAGTAGCCAATCAGAATTCTAGCGAACTCTAATAATCTATTCGATTCGATTGCCAACTCGCAATCCAGATAAAGAGGGCGCGAGTTCAGCTGATGACGTCAGAAACACAATATCTTGATCCAAAGACTCCTAATCCCCCGATGATATTTTCGATCAGCAAGAAACCGATTTGTGTGAAAATTCATCAGAAACGTGCTAAAATATACAACAAACAAGTGAAAATAGCTACCAGAAAAGTGAAAATAGTGACATTAGCTACCAGAATTTTTTTTAATTCCATGGAACTATGGTTTATATTTTAGGAATGATATATATATATTGTAGTCCGCGATCGCATATTATGTATCTGATGCATTCTGCCGAAATGTTATCATTTGCTTAATCTGCTGGAGAAGGATTCGGGTTCGCATTCATGGATCTTGGGTGTAGCTTAGTTATCAGACGTTTGCGGTGAACGTTTGAGGCGACGGCTACCTAGGCCTGACTCAATTGAGAAGTGAATGCTGGGCTCTAATATTTT
>CATNUR010000080.1:0-53748 GCA_951213105.1 Amaurobius ferox
TAGGAATTTCGTAACTGTAAGATGCTCTAATATTTATATCTGTTACTAGGAAGATGCTTATGATTTGTTTTCAATATCTTGCCAAAAGGAGATAGAATTGAAAAGTTTTATTTTGAAATAAGGATCGATAGATTTTACACACATCGCTTTTTTTCAAGGAATTTCGTAACTGTAAGATGCTCTAATATTTATATCTGTTATAGGAAGATGCCTATGATTTGTTTTCAATATCTTGCCAAAAGGGATAGAATTGAAAGTTTTATTTTGAAATAAGATCGATAGATATACCACATCGCATTTTTCTTCCCAAAGGAATTTCGTAACTGTAAGATGCTCTAATATTTATATCTGTTATAGGAAGATGCTTATGATTTGTTTTCAATATCTTGCCAAAAGGGATAGAATTGAAAGTTTTATTTTGAAATAAGATCGATAGATATACCACATCGCATTTTTCTTCCCAAAGGAATTTCGTAACTGTAAGATGCTCTAATATTTATATCTGTTATAGGAAGATGCTTATGATTTGTTTTCAATATCTTGCCAAAAGGGATAGAATTGAAAGTTTTATTTTGAAATAAGATCGATAGATATACCACATCGCATTTTTCTTCCCAAAGGAATTTCGTAACTGTAAGATGCTCTAATATTTATATCTGTTATAGGAAGATGCTTATGATTTGTTTTCAATATCTTGCCAAAAGGGATAGAATTGAAAGTTTTATTTTGAAATAAGATCGATAGATATACCACATCGCATTTTTCTTCCCAAAGGAATTTCGTAACTGTAAGATGCTCTAATATTTATATCTGTTATAGGAAGATGCTTATGATTTGTTTTCAATATCTTGCCAAAAGGGATAGAATTGAAAGTTTTATTTTGAAATAAGATCGATAGATATACCACATCGCATTTTTCTTCCCAAAGGAATTTCGTAACTGTAAGATGCTCTAATATTTATATCTGTTATAGGAAGATGCTTATGATTTGTTTTCAATATCTTGCCAAAAGGGATAGAATTGAAAGTTTTATTTTGAAATAAGATCGATAGATATACCACATCGCATTTTTCTTCCCAAAGGAATTTCGTAACTGTAAGATGCTCTAATATTTATATCTGTTATAGGAAGATGCTTATGATTTGTTTTTCAATATCTTGCCAAAAGGGATAGAATTGAAAGTTTTATTTTGAAATAAGATCGATAGATATACCACATCGCATTTTTCTTCCCAAAGGAATTTCGTAACTGTAAGATGCTCTAATATTTATATCTGTTATAGGAAGATGCTTATGATTTGTTTTCAATATCTTGCCAAAAGGGATAGAATTGAAAGTTTTATTTTGAAATAAGATCGATAGATATACCACATCGCATTTTTCTTCCCAAAGGAATTTCGTAACTGTAAGATGCTCTAATATTTATATCTGTTATAGGAAGATGCTTATGATTTGTTTTCAATATCTTGCCAAAAGGGATAGAATTGAAAGTTTTATTTTGAAATAAGATCGATAGATATACCACATCGCATTTTTCTTCCCAAAGGAATTTCGTAACTGTAAGATGCTCTAATATTTATATCTGTTATAGGAAGATGCTTATGATTTGTTTTCAATATCTTGCCAAAAGGGATAGAATTGAAAGTTTTATTTTGAAATAAGATCGATAGATATACCACATCGCATTTTTCTTCCCAAAGGAATTTCGTAACTGTAAGATGCTCTAATATTTATATCTGTTATAGGAAGATGCTTATGATTTGTTTTCAATATCTTGCCAAAAGGGATAGAATTGAAAGTTTTATTTTGAAATAAGATCGATAGATATACCACATCGCATTTTTCTTCCCAAAGGAATTTCGTAACTGTAAGATGCTCTAATATTTATATCTGTTATAGGAAGATGCTTATGATTTGTTTTCAATATCTTGCCAAAAGGGATAGAATTGAAAGTTTTATTTTGAAATAAGATCGATAGATATACCACATCGCATTTTTCTTCCCAAAGGAATTTCGTAACTGTAAGATGCTCTAATATTTATATCTGTTATAGGAAGATGCTTATGATTTGTTTTCAATATCTTGCCAAAAGGGATAGAATTGAAAGTTTTATTTTGAAATAAGATCGATAGATATACCACATCGCATTTTTCTTCCCAAAGGAATTTCGTAACTGTAAGATGCTCTAATATTTATATCTGTTATAGGAAGATGCTTATGATTTGTTTTCAATATCTTGCCAAAAGGGATAGAATTGAAAGTTTTATTTTGAAATAAGATCGATAGATATACCACATCGCATTTTTCTTCCCAAAGGAATTTCGTAACTGTAAGATGCTCTAATATTTATATCTGTTATAGGAAGATGCTTATGATTTGTTTTCAATATCTTGCCAAAAGGGATAGAATTGAAAGTTTTATTTTGAAATAAGATCGATAGATATACCACATCGCATTTTTCTTCCCAAAGGAATTTCGTAACTGTAAGATGCTCTAATATTTATATCTGTTATAGGAAGATGCTTATGATTTGTTTTCAATATCTTGCCAAAAGGGATAGAATTGAAAGTTTTATTTTGAAATAAGATCGATAGATATACCACATCGCATTTTTCTTCCCAAAGGAATTTCGTAACTGTAAGATGCTCTAATATTTATATCTGTTATAGGAAGATGCTTATGATTTGTTTTCAATATCTTGCCAAAAGGGATAGAATTGAAAGTTTTATTTTGAAATAAGATCGATAGATATACCACATCGCATTTTTCTTCCCAAAGGAATTTCGTAACTGTAAGATGCTCTAATATTTATATCTGTTATAGGAAGATGCTTATGATTTGTTTTCAATATCTTGCCGAAAGGGATAGAATTGAAAGTTTTATTTTGAAATAAGATCGATAGATATACCACATCGCATTTTTCTTCCCAAAGGAATTTCGTAACTGTAAGATGCTCTAATATTTATATCTGTTATAGGAAGATGCTTATGATTTGTTTTCAATATCTTGCCAAAAGGGATAGAATTGAAAGTTTTATTTTGAAATAAGATCGATAGATATACCACATCGCATTTTTCTTCCCAAAGGAATTTCGTAACTGTAAGATGCTCTAATATTTATATCTGTTATAGGAAGATGCTTATGATTTGTTTTCAATATCTTGCCAAAAGGGATAGAATTGAAAGTTTTATTTTGAAATAAGATCGATAGATATACCACATCGCATTTTTCTTCCCAAAGGAATTTCGTAACTGTAAGATGCTCTAATATTTATATCTGTTATAGGAAGATGCTTATGATTTGTTTTCAATATCTTGCCAAAAGGGATAGAATTGAAAGTTTTATTTTGAAATAAGATCGATAGATATACCACATCGCATTTTTCTTCCCAAAGGAATTTCGTAACTGTAAGATGCTCTAATATTTATATCTGTTATAGGAAGATGCCTATGATTTGTTTTCAATATCTTGCCAAAAGGGATAGAATTGAAAGTTTTATTTTGAAATAAGATCGATAGATATACCACATCGCATTTTTCTTCCCAAAGGAATTTCGTAACTGTAAGATGCTCTAATATTTATATCTGTTATAGGAAGATGCCTATGATTTGTTTTCAATATCTTGCCAAAAGGGATAGAATTGAAAGTTTTATTTTGAAATAAGATCGATAGATATACCACATCGCATTTTTCTTCCCAAAGGAATTTCGTAACTGTAAGATGCTCTAATATTTATATCTGTTATAGGAAGATGCTTATGATTTGTTTTCAATATCTTGCCAAAAGGGATAGAATTGAAAGTTTTATTTTGAAATAAGATCGATAGATATACCACATCGCATTTTTCTTCCCAAAGGAATTTCGTAACTGTAAGATGCTCTAATATTTATATCTGTTATAGGAAGATGCTTATGATTTGTTTTCAATATCTTGCCAAAAGGGATAGAATTGAAAGTTTTATTTTGAAATAAGATCGATAGATATACCACATCGCATTTTTCTTCCCAAAGGAATTTCGTAACTGTAAGATGCTCTAATATTTATATCTGTTATAGGAAGATGCTTATGATTTGTTTTCAATATCTGGCCAAAAGGGATAGAATTGAAAGTTTTATTTTGAAATAAGATCGATAGATATACCACATCGCATTTTTCTTCCCAAAGGAATTTCGTAACTGTAAGATGCTCTAATATTTATATCTGTTATAGGAAGATGCTTATGATTTGTTTTCAATATCTTGCCAAAAGGGATAGAATTGAAAGTTTTATTTTGAAATAAGATCGATAGATATACCACATCGCATTTTTCTTCCCAAAGGAATTTCGTAACTGTAAGATGCTCTAATATTTATATCTGTTATAGGAAGATGCTTATGATTTGTTTTCAATATCTTGCCAAAAGGGATAGAATTGAAAGTTTTATTTTGAAATAAGATCGATAGATATACCACATCGCATTTTTCTTCCCAAAGGAATTTCGTAACTGTAAGATGCTCTAATATTTATATCTGTTATAGGAAGATGCTTATGATTTGTTTTCAATATCTTGCCAAAAGGGATAGAATTGAAAGTTTTATTTTGAAATAAGATCGATAGATATACCACATCGCATTTTTCTTCCCAAAGGAATTTCGTAACTGTAAGATGCTCTAATATTTATATCTGTTATAGGAAGATGCTTATGATTTGTTTTCAATATCTTGCCAAAAGGGATAGAATTGAAAGTTTTATTTTGAAATAAGATCGATAGATATACCACATCGCATTTTTCTTCCCAAAGGAATTTCGTAACTGTAAGATGCTCTAATATTTATATCTGTTATAGGAAGATGCCTATGATTTGTTTTCAATATCTTGCCAAAAGGGATAGAATTGAAAGTTTTATTTTGAAATAAGATCGATAGATATACCACATCGCATTTTTCTTCCCAAAGGCATTTCGTAACTGTAAGATGCTCTAATATTTATATCTGTTATAGGAAGATGCTTATGATTTGTTTTCAATATCTTGCCAAAAGGGATAGAATTGAAAGTTTTATTTTGAAATAAGATCGATAGATATACCACATCGCATTTTTCTTCCCAAAGGAATTTCGTAACTGTAAGACGCTCTAATATTTATATCTGTTATAGGAAGATGCTTATGATTTGTTTTCAATATCTTGCCAAAAGGGATAGAATTGAAAGTTTTATTTTGAAATAAGATCGATAGATATACCACATCGCATTTTTCTTCCCAAAGGAATTTCGTAACTGTAAGATGCTCTAATATTTATATCTGTTATAGGAAGATGCTTATGATTTGTTTTCAATATCTTGCAAAAAGGGATAGAATTGAAAGTTTTATTTTGAAATAAGATCGATAGATATACCACATCGCATTTTTCTTCCCAAAGGAATTTCGTAACTGTAAGATGCTCTAATATTTATATCTGTTATAGGAAGATGCTTATGATTTGTTTTCAATATCTTGCCAAAAGGGATAGAATTGAAAGTTTTATTTTGAAATAAGATCGATAGATATACCACATCGCATTTTTCTTCCCAAAGGAATTTCGTAACTGTAAGATGCTCTAATATTTATATCTGTTATAGGAAGATGCTTATGATTTGTTTTCAATATCTTGCCAAAAGGGATAGAATTGAAAGTTTTATTTTGAAATAAGATCGATAGATATACCACATCGCATTTTTCTTCCCAAAGGAATTTCGTAACTGTAAGATGCTCTAATATTTATATCTGTTATAGGAAGATGCTTATGATTTGTTTTCAATATCTTGCCAAAAGGGATAGAATTGAAAGTTTTATTTTGAAATAAGATCGATAGATATACCACATCGCATTTTTCTTCCCAAAGGAATTTCGTAACTGTAAGATGCTCTAATATTTATATCTGTTATAGGAAGATGCTTATGATTTGTTTTCAATATCTTGCCGAAAGGGATAGAATTGAAAGTTTTATTTTGAAATAAGATCGATAGATATACCACATCGCATTTTTCTTCCCAAAGGAATTTCGTAACTGTAAGATGCTCTAATATTTATATCTGTTATAGGAAGATGCTTATGATTTGTTTTCAATATCTTGCCAAAAGGGATAGAATTGAAAGTTTTATTTTGAAATAGGATCGATAGATATACCACATCGCATTTTTCTTCCCAAAGGAATTTCGTAACTGTAAGATGCTCTAATATTTATATCTGTTATAGGAAGATGCTTATGATTTGTTTTCAATATCTTGCCAAAAGGGATAGAATTGAAAGTTTTATTTTGAAATAAGATCGATAGATATACCACATCGCATTTTTCTTCCCAAAGGAATTTCGTAACTGTAAGATGCTCTAATATTTATATCTGTTATAGGAAGATGCTTATGATTTGTTTTCAATATCTTGCCGAAAGGGATAGAATTGAAAGTTTTATTTTGAAATAAGATCGATAGATATACCACATCGCATTTTTCTTCCCAAAGGAATTTCGTAACTGTAAGATGCTCTAATATTTATATCTGTTATAGGAAGATTCATATGATTTGTTTTCAATATCTTGCCAAAAGGGATAGAATTGAAAGTTTTATTTTGAAATAAGATCGATAGATATACCACATCGCATTTTTCTTCCCAAAGGAATTTCGTAACTGTAAGATGCTCTAATATTTATATCTGTTATAGGAAGATGCTTATGATTTGTTTTCAATATCTTGCCGAAAGGGATAGAATTGAAAGTTTTATTTTGAAATAAGATCGATAGATATACCACATCGCATTTTTCTTCCCAAAGGAATTTCGTAACTGTAAGATGCTCTAATATTTATATCTGTTATAGGAAGATGCTTATGATTTGTTTTCAATATCTTGCCAAAAGGGATAGAATTGAAAGTTTTATTTTGAAATAAGATCGATAGATATACCACATCGCATTTTTCTTCCCAAAGGAATTTCGTAACTGTAAGATGCTCTAATATTTATATCTGTTATAGGAAGATGCTTATGATTTGTTTTCAATATCTTGCCAAAAGGGATAGAATTGAAAGTTTTATTTTGAAATAAGATCGATAGATATACCACATCGCATTTTTCTTCCCAAAGGAATTTCGTAACTGTAAGATGCTCTAATATTTATATCTGTTATAGGAAGATGCTTATGATTTGTTTTCAATATCTTGCCAAAAGGGATAGAATTGAAAGTTTTATTTTGAAATAAGATTGATAGATATACCACATCGCATTTTTCTTCCCAAAGGAATTTCGTAACTGTAAGATGCTCTAATATTTATATCTGTTATAGGAAGATGCTTATGATTTGTTTTCAATATCTTGCCGAAAGGGATAGAATTGAAAGTTTTATTTTGAAATAAGATCGATAGATATACCACATCGCATTTTTCTTCCCAAAGGAATTTCGTAACTGTAAGATGCTCTAATATTTATATCTGTTATAGGAAGATTCTTATGATTTGTTTTCAATATCTTGCCAAAAAGGATAGAATTGAAAGTTTTATTTTGAAATAAGATCGATAGATATACCACATCGCATTTTTCTTCCCAAAGGAATTTCATAACTGTAAGATGCTCTAATATTTATATCTGTTATAGGAAGATGCTTATGATTTGTTTTCAATATCTTGCCAAAAGGGATAGAATTGAAAGTTTTATTTTGAAATAAGATCGATAGATATACCACATCGCATTTTTCTTCCCAAAGGAATTTCGTAACTGTAAGATGCTCTAATATTTATATCTGTTATAGGAAGATGCTTATGATTTGTTTTCAATATCTTGCCAAAAGGGATAGAATTGAAAGTTTTATTTTGAAATAAGATCGATAGATATACCACATCGCATTTTTCTTCCCAAAGGAATTTCGTAACTGTAAGATGCTCTAATATTTATATCTGTTATAGGAAGATGCTTATGATTTGTTTTCAATATCTTGCCGAAAGGGATAGAATTGAAAGTTTTATTTTGAAATAAGATCGATAGATATACCACATCGCATTTTTCTTCCCAAAGGAATTTCGTAACTGTAAGATGCTCTAATATTTATATCTGTTATAGGAAGATGCTTATGATTTGTTTTCAATATCTTGCCAAAAGGGATAGAATTGAAAGTTTTATTTTGAAATAAGATCGATAGATATACCACATCGCATTTTTCTTCCCAAAGGAATTTCGTAACTGTAAGATGCTCTAATATTTATATCTGTTATAGGAAGATGCTTATGATTTGTTTTCAATATCTTGCCAAAAGGGATAGAATTGAAAGTTTTATTTTGAAATAAGATCGATAGATATACCACATCGCATTTTTCTTCCCAAAGGAATTTCGTAACTGTAAGATGCTCTAATATTTATATCTGTTATAGGAAGATGCTTATGATTTGTTTTCAATATCTTGCCGAAAGGGATAGAATTGAAAGTTTTATTTTGAAATAAGATCGATAGATATACCACATCGCATTTTTCTTCCCAAAGGAATTTCGTAACTGTAAGATGCTCTAATATTTATATCTGTTATAGGAAGATGCTTATGATTTGTTTTCAATATCTTGCCAAAAGGGATAGAATTGAAAGTTTTATTTTGAAATAAGATCGATAGATATACCACATCGCATTTTTCTTCCCAAAGGAATTTCGTAACTGTAAGATGCTCTAATATTTATATCTGTTATAGGAAGATGCTTATGATTTGTTTTCAATATCTTGCCAAAAGGGATAGAATTGAAAGTTTTATTTTGAAATAAGATCGATAGATATACCACATCGCATTTTTCTTCCCAAAGGAATTTCGTAACTGTAAGATGCTCTAATATTTATATCTGTTATAGGAAGATGCTTATGATTTGTTTTCAATATCTTGCCAAAAGGGATAGAATTGAAAGTTTTATTTTGAAATAAGATCGATAGATATACCACATCGCATTTTTCTTCCCAAAGGAATTTCGTAACTGTAAGATGCTCTAATATTTATATCTGTTATAGGAAGATGCTTATGATTTGTTTTCAATATCTTGCCAAAAGGGATAGAATTGAAAGTTTTATTTTGAAATAAGATTGATAGATATACCACATCGCATTTTTCTTCCCAAAGGAATTTCGTAACTGTAAGATGCTCTAATATTTATATCTGTTATAGGAAGATGCTTATGATTTGTTTTCAATATCTTGCCGAAAGGGATAGAATTGAAAGTTTTATTTTGAAATAAGATCGATAGATATACCACATCGCATTTTTCTTCCCAAAGGAATTTCTTAACTGTAAGATGCTCTAATATTTATATCTGTTATAGGAAGATTCTTATGATTTGTTTTCAATATCTTGCCAAAAAGGATAGAATTGAAAGTTTTATTTTGAAATAAGATCGATAGATATACCACATCGCATTTTTCTTCCCAAAGGAATTTCATAACTGTAAGATGCTCTAATATTTATATCTGTTATAGGAAGATGCTTATGATTTGTTTTCAATATCTTGCCAAAAGGGATAGAATTGAAAGTTTTATTTTGAAATAAGATCGATAGATATACCACATCGCATTTTTCTTCCCAAAGGAATTTCGTAACTGTAAGATGCTCTAATATTTATATCTGTTATAGGAAGATGCTTATGATTTGTTTTCAATATCTTGCCAAAAGGGATAGAATTGAAAGTTTTATTTTGAAATAAGATCGATAGATATAACACATCGCATTTTTCTTCCCAAAGGAATTTCGTAACTGTAAGATGCTCTAATATTTATATCTGTTATAGGAAGATGCTTATGATTTGTTTTCAATATCTTGCCGAAAGGGATAGAATTGAAAGTTTTATTTTGAAATAAGATCGATAGATATACCACATCGCATTTTTCTTCCCAAAGGAATTTCGTAACTGTAAGATGCTCTAATATTTATATCTGTTATAGGAAGATGCTTATGATTTGTTTTCAATATCTTGCCAAAAGGGATAGAATTGAAAGTTTTATTTTGAAATAAGATCGATAGATATACCACATCGCATTTTTCTTCCCAAAGGAATTTCGTAACTGTAAGATGCTCTAATATTTATATCTGTTATAGGAAGATGCTTATGATTTGTTTTCAATATCTTGCCAAAAGGGATAGAATTGAAAGTTTTATTTTGAAATAAGATCGATAGATATACCACATCGCATTTTTCTTCCCAAAGGAATTTCGTAACTGTAAGATGCTCTAATATTTATATCTGTTATAGGAAGATGCTTATGATTTGTTTTCAATATCTTGCCAAAAGGGATAGAATTGAAAGTTTTATTTTGAAATAAGATCGATAGATATACCACATCGCATTTTTCTTCCCAAAGGAATTTCGTAACTGTAAGATGCTCTAATATTTATATCTGTTATAGGAAGATGCTTATGATTTGTTTTCAATATCTTGCCAAAAGGGATAGAATTGAAAGTTTTATTTTGAAATAAGATCGATAGATATACCACATCGCATTTTTCTTCCCAAAGGAATTTCGTAACTGTAAGATGCTCTAATATTTATATCTGTTATAGGAAGATGCTTATGATTTGTTTTCAATATCTTGCCAAAAGGGATAGAATTGAAAGTTTTATTTTGAAATAAGATCGATAGATATACCACATCGCATTTTTCTTCCCAAAGGAATTTCGTAACTGTAAGATGCTCTAATATTTATATCTGTTATAGGAAGATGCTTATGATTTGTTTTCAATATCTTGCCAAAAGGGATAGAATTGAAAGTTTTATTTTGAAATAAGATCGATAGATATACCACATCGCATTTTTCTTCCCAAAGGAATTTCGTAACTGTAAGATGCTCTAATATTTATATCTGTTATAGGAAGATGCTTATGATTTGTTTTCAATATCTTGCCAAAAGGGATAGAATTGAAAGTTTTATTTTGAAATAAGATCGATAGATATACCACATCGCATTTTTCTTCCCAAAGGAATTTCGTAACTGTAAGATGCTCTAATATTTATATCTGTTATAGGAAGATGCTTATGATTTGTTTTCAATATCTTGCCGAAAGGGATAGAATTGAAAGTTTTATTTTGAAATAAGATCGATAGATATACCACATCGCATTTTTCTTCCCAAAGGAATTTCGTAACTGTAAGATGCTCTAATATTTATATCTGTTATAGGAAGATTCTTATGATTTGTTTTCAATATCTTGCCAAAAAGGATAGAATTGAAAGTTTTATTTTGAAATAAGATCGATAGATATACCACATCGCATTTTTCTTCCCAAAGGAATTTCATAACTGTAAGATGCTCTAATATTTATATCTGTTATAGGAAGATGCTTATGATTTGTTTTCAATATCTTGCCAAAAGGGATAGAATTGAAAGTTTTATTTTGAAATAAGATCGATAGATATACCACATCGCATTTTTCTTCCCAAAGGAATTTCGTAACTGTAAGATGCTCTAATATTTATATCTGTTATAGGAAGATGCTTATGATTTGTTTTCAATATCTTGCCAAAAGGGATAGAATTGAAAGTTTTATTTTGAAATAAGATCGATAGATATACCACATCGCATTTTTCTTCCCAAAGGAATTTCGTAACTGTAAGATGCTCTAATATTTATATCTGTTATAGGAAGATGCTTATGATTTGTTTTCAATATCTTGCCGAAAGGGATAGAATTGAAGTTTTATTTTGAAATAAGATCGATAGATATACCACATCGCATTTTTCTTCCCAAAGGAATTTCGTAACTGTAAGATGCTCTAATATTTATATCTGTTATAGGAAGATGCTTATGATTTGTTTTCAATATCTTGCCAAAGGGATAGAATTGAAAGTTTTATTTTGAAATAAGATCGATAGATATACCACATCGCATTTTTCTTCCCAAAGGAATTTCGTAACTGTAAGATGCTCTAATATTTATATCTGTTATAGGAAGATGCTTATGATTTGTTTTCAATATCTTGCCAAAAGGGATAGAATTGAAAGTTTTATTTTGAAATAAGATCGATAGATATACCACATCGCATTTTTCTTCCCAAAGGAATTTCGTAACTGTAAGATGCTCTAATATTTATATCTGTTATAGGAAGATGCTTATGATTTGTTTTCAATATCTTGCCGAAAGGGATAGAATTGAAAGTTTTATTTTGAAATAAGATCGATAGATATACCACATCGCATTTTTCTTCCCAAAGGAATTTCGTAACTGTAAGATGCTCTAATATTTATATCTGTTATAGGAAGATGCTTATGATTTGTTTTCAATATCTTGCCAAAAGGGATAGAATTGAAAGTTTTATTTTGAAATAAGATCGATAGATATACCACATCGCATTTTTCTTCCCAAAGGAATTTCGTAACTGTAAGATGCTCTAATATTTATATCTGTTATAGGAAGATGCTTATGATTTGTTTTCAATATCTTGCCAAAAGGGATAGAATTGAAAGTTTTATTTTGAAATAAGATCGATAGATATACCACATCGCATTTTTCTTCCCAAAGGAATTTCGTAACTGTAAGATGCTCTAATATTTATATCTGTTATAGGAAGATGCTTATGATTTGTTTTCAATATCTTGCCAAAAGGGATAGAATTGAAAGTTTTATTTTGAAATAAGATCGATAGATATACCACATCGCATTTTTCTTCCCAAAGGAATTTCGTAACTGTAAGATGCTCTAATATTTATATCTGTTATAGGAAGATGCTTATGATTTGTTTTCAATATCTTGCCAAAAGGGATAGAATTGAAAGTTTTATTTTGAAATAAGATTGATAGATATACCACATCGCATTTTTCTTCCCAAAGGAATTTCGTAACTGTAAGATGCTCTAATATTTATATCTGTTATAGGAAGATGCTTATGATTTGTTTTCAATATCTTGCCGAAAGGGATAGAATTGAAAGTTTTATTTTGAAATAAGATCGATAGATATACCACATCGCATTTTTCTTCCCAAAGGAATTTCTTAACTGTAAGATGCTCTAATATTTATATCTGTTATAGGAAGATTCTTATGATTTGTTTTCAATATCTTGCCAAAAAGGATAGAATTGAAAGTTTTATTTGAAATAAGATCGATAGATATACCACATCGCATTTTTCTTCCCAAAGGAATTTCATAACTGTAAGATGCTCTAATATTTATATCTGTTATAGGAAGATGCTTATGATTTGTTTTCAATATCTTGCCAAAAGGGATAGAATTGAAAGTTTTATTTTGAAATAAGATCGATAGATATACCACATCGCATTTTTCTTCCAAAGGAATTTCGTAACTGTAAGATGCTCTAATATTTATATCTGTTATAGGAAGATGCTTATGATTTGTTTTCAATATCTTGCCAAAAGGGATAGAATTGAAAGTTTTATTTTGAAATAAGATCGATAGATATAACACATCGCATTTTTCTTCCCAAAGGAATTTCGTAACTGTAAGATGCTCTAATATTTATATCTGTTATAGGAAGATGCTTATGATTTGTTTTCAATATCTTGCCGAAAGGGATAGAATTGAAAGTTTTATTTTGAAATAAGATCGATAGATATACCACATCGCATTTTTCTTCCCAAAGGAATTTCGTAACTGTAAGATGCTCTAATATTTATATCTGTTATAGGAAGATGCTTATGATTTGTTTTCAATATCTTGCCAAAAGGGATAGAATTGAAAGTTTTATTTTGAAATAAGATCGATAGATATACCACATCGCATTTTTCTTCCCAAAGGAATTTCGTAACTGTAAGATGCTCTAATATTTATATCTGTTATAGGAAGATGCTTATGATTTGTTTTCAATATCTTGCCAAAAGGGATAGAATTGAAAGTTTTATTTTGAAATAAGATCGATAGATATACCACATCGCATTTTTCTTCCCAAAGGAATTTCGTAACTGTAAGATGCTCTAATATTTATATCTGTTATAGGAAGATGCTTATGATTTGTTTTCAATATCTTGCCAAAAGGGATAGAATTGAAAGTTTTATTTTGAAATAAGATCGATAGATATACCACATCGCATTTTTCTTCCCAAAGGAATTTCGTAACTGTAAGATGCTCTAATATTTATATCTGTTATAGGAAGATGCTTATGATTTGTTTTCAATATCTTGCCAAAAGGGATAGAATTGAAAGTTTTATTTTGAAATAAGATCGATAGATATACCACATCGCATTTTTCTTCCCAAAGGAATTTCGTAACTGTAAGATGCTCTAATATTTATATCTGTTATAGGAAGATGCTTATGATTTGTTTTCAATATCTTGCCAAAAGGGATAGAATTGAAAGTTTTATTTTGAAATAAGATCGATAGATATACCACATCGCATTTTTCTTCCCAAAGGAATTTCGTAACTGTAAGATGCTCTAATATTTATATCTGTTATAGGAAGATGCTTATGATTTGTTTTCAATATCTTGCCAAAAGGGATAGAATTGAAAGTTTTATTTTGAAATAAGATCGATAGATATACCACATCGCATTTTTCTTCCCAAAGGAATTTCGTAACTGTAAGATGCTCTAATATTTATATCTGTTATAGGAAGATGCTTATGATTTGTTTTCAATATCTTGCCAAAAGGGATAGAATTGAAAGTTTTATTTTGAAATAAGATCGATAGATATACCACATCGCATTTTTCTTCCCAAAGGAATTTCGTAACTGTAAGATGCTCTAATATTTATATCTGTTATAGGAAGATGCTTATGATTTGTTTTCAATATCTTGCCAAAAGGGATAGAATTGAAAGTTTTATTTTGAAATAAGATCGATAGATATACCACATCGCATTTTTCTTCCCAAAGGAATTTCGTAACTGTAAGATGCTCTAATATTTATATCTGTTATAGGAAGATGCTTATGATTTGTTTTCAATATCTTGCCAAAAGGGATAGAATTGAAAGTTTTATTTTGAAATAAGATCGATAGATATACCACATCGCATTTTTCTTCCCAAAGGAATTTCGTAACTGTAAGATGCTCTAATATTTATATCTGTTATAGGAAGATGCTTATGATTTGTTTTCAATATCTTGCCAAAAGGGATAGAATTGAAAGTTTTATTTTGAAATAAGATCGATAGATATACCACATCGCATTTTTCTTCCCAAAGGAATTTCGTAACTGTAAGATGCTCTAATATTTATATCTGTTATAGGAAGATGCTTATGATTTGTTTTCAATATCTTGCCAAAAGGGATAGAATTGAAAGTTTTATTTTGAAATAAGATCGATAGATATACCACATCGCATTTTTCTTCCCAAAGGAATTTCGTAACTGTAAGATGCTCTAATATTTATATCTGTTATAGGAAGATGCTTATGATTTGTTTTCAATATCTTGCCAAAAGGGATAGAATTGAAAGTTTTATTTTGAAATAAGATCGATAGATATACCACATCGCATTTTTCTTCCCAAAGGAATTTCGTAACTGTAAGATGCTCTAATATTTATATCTGTTATAGGAAGATGCTTATGATTTGTTTTCAATATCTTGCCAAAAGGGATAGAATTGAAAGTTTTATTTTGAAATAAGATCGATAGATATACCACATCGCATTTTTCTTCCCAAAGGAATTTCGTAACTGTAAGATGCTCTAATATTTATATCTGTTATAGGAAGATGCTTATGATTTGTTTTCAATATCTTGCCAAAAGGGATAGAATTGAAAGTTTTATTTTGAAATAAGATCGATAGATATACCACATCGCATTTTTCTTCCCAAAGGAATTTCGTAACTGTAAGATGCTCTAATATTTATATCTGTTATAGGAAGATGCTTATGATTTGTTTTCAATATCTTGCCAAAAGGGATAGAATTGAAAGTTTTATTTTGAAATAAGATCGATAGATATACCACATCGCATTTTTCTTCCCAAAGGAATTTCGTAACTGTAAGATGCTCTAATATTTATATCTGTTATAGGAAGATGCTTATGATTTGTTTTCAATATCTTGCCAAAAGGGATAGAATTGAAAGTTTTATTTTGAAATAAGATCGATAGATATACCACATCGCATTTTTCTTCCCAAAGGAATTTCGTAACTGTAAGATGCTCTAATATTTATATCTGTTATAGGAAGATGCTTATGATTTGTTTTCAATATCTTGCCAAAAGGGATAGAATTGAAAGTTTTATTTTGAAATAAGATCGATAGATATACCACATCGCATTTTTCTTCCCAAAGGAATTTCGTAACTGTAAGATGCTCTAATATTTATATCTGTTATAGGAAGATGCTTATGATTTGTTTTCAATATCTTGCCAAAAGGGATAGAATTGAAAGTTTTATTTTGAAATAAGATCGATAGATATACCACATCGCATTTTTCTTCCCAAAGGAATTTCGTAACTGTAAGATGCTCTAATATTTATATCTGTTATAGGAAGATGCTTATGATTTGTTTTCAATATCTTGCCAAAAGGGATAGAATTGAAAGTTTTATTTTGAAATAAGATCGATAGATATACCACATCGCATTTTTCTTCCCAAAGGAATTTCGTAACTGTAAGATGCTCTAATATTTATATCTGTTATAGGAAGATGCTTATGATTTGTTTTCAATATCTTGCCAAAAGGGATAGAATTGAAAGTTTTATTTTGAAATAAGATCGATAGATATACCACATCGCATTTTTCTTCCCAAAGGAATTTCGTAACTGTAAGATGCTCTAATATTTATATCTGTTATAGGAAGATGCTTATGATTTGTTTTCAATATCTTGCCAAAAGGGATAGAATTGAAAGTTTTATTTTGAAATAAGATCGATAGATATACCACATCGCATTTTTCTTCCCAAAGGAATTTCGTAACTGTAAGATGCTCTAATATTTATATCTGTTATAGGAAGATGCTTATGATTTGTTTTCAATATCTTGCCAAAAGGGATAGAATTGAAAGTTTTATTTTGAAATAAGATCGATAGATATACCACATCGCATTTTTCTTCCCAAAGGAATTTCGTAACTGTAAGATGCTCTAATATTTATATCTGTTATAGGAAGATGCTTATGATTTGTTTTCAATATCTTGCCAAAAGGGATAGAATTGAAAGTTTTATTTTGAAATAAGATCGATAGATATACCACATCGCATTTTTCTTCCCAAAGGAATTTCGTAACTGTAAGATGCTCTAATATTTATATCTGTTATAGGAAGATGCTTATGATTTGTTTTCAATATCTTGCCAAAAGGGATAGAATTGAAAGTTTTATTTTGAAATAAGATCGATAGATATACCACATCGCATTTTCTTCCAAAGGAATTTCGTAACTGTAAGATGCTCTAATATTTATATCTGTTATAGGAAGATGCTTATGATTTGTTTTCAATATCTTGCCAAAAGGGATAGAATTGAAAGTTTTATTTTGAAATAAGATCGATAGATATACCACATCGCATTTTTCTTCCCAAAGGAATTTCGTAACTGTAAGATGCTCTAATATTTATATCTGTTATAGGAAGATGCTTATGATTTGTTTTCAATATCTTGCCAAAAGGGATAGAATTGAAAGTTTTATTTTGAAATAAGATCGATAGATATACCACATCGCATTTTTCTTCCCAAAGGAATTTCGTAACTGTAAGATGCTCTAATATTTATATCTGTTATAGGAAGATGCTTATGATTTGTTTTCAATATCTTGCCAAAAGGGATAGAATTGAAAGTTTTATTTTGAAATAAGATCGATAGATATACCACATCGCATTTTTCTTCCCAAAGGAATTTCGTAACTGTAAGATGCTCTAATATTTATATCTGTTATAGGAAGAGCTTATGATTTGTTTTCAATATCTTGCCAAAAGGGATAGAATTGAAAGTTTTATTTTGAAATAAGATCGATAGATATACCACATCGCATTTTTCTTCCCAAAGGAATTTCGTAACTGTAAGATGCTCTAATATTTATATCTGTTATAGGAAGATGCTTATGATTTGTTTTCAATATCTTGCCAAAAGGGATAGAATTGAAAGTTTTATTTTGAAATAAGATCGATAGATATACCACATCGCATTTTTCTTCCCAAAGGAATTTCGTAACTGTAAGATGCTCTAATATTTATATCTGTTATAGGAAGATGCTTATGATTTGTTTTCAATATCTTGCCAAAAGGGATAGAATTGAAAGTTTTATTTTGAAATAAGATCGATAGATATACCACATCGCATTTTTCTTCCCAAAGGAATTTCGTAACTGTAAGATGCTCTAATATTTATATCTGTTATAGGAAGATGCTTATGATTTGTTTTCAATATCTTGCCAAAAGGGATAGAATTGAAAGTTTTATTTTGAAATAAGATCGATAGATATACCACATCGCATTTTTCTTCCCAAAGGAATTTCGTAACTGTAAGATGCTCTAATATTTATATCTGTTATAGGAAGATGCTTATGATTTGTTTTCAATATCTTGCCAAAAGGGATAGAATTGAAAGTTTTATTTTGAAATAAGATCGATAGATATACCACATCGCATTTTTCTTCCCAAAGGAATTTCGTAACTGTAAGATGCTCTAATATTTATATCTGTTATAGGAAGATGCTTATGATTTGTTTTCAATATCTTGCCAAAAGGGATAGAATTGAAAGTTTTATTTTGAAATAAGATCGATAGATATACCACATCGCATTTTTCTTCCCAAAGGAATTTCGTAACTGTAAGATGCTCTAATATTTATATCTGTTATAGGAAGATGCTTATGATTTGTTTTCAATATCTTGCCAAAAGGGATAGAATTGAAAGTTTTATTTTGAAATAAGATCGATAGATATACCACATCGCATTTTTCTTCCCAAAGGAATTTCGTAACTGTAAGATGCTCTAATATTTATATCTGTTATAGGAAGATGCTTATGATTTGATTTCAATATCTTGCCAAAAGGGATAGAATTGAAAGTTTTATTTTGAAATAAGATCGATAGATATACCACATCGCATTTTTCTTCCCAAAGGAATTTCGTAACTGTAAGATGCTCTAATATTTATATCTGTTATAGGAAGATGCTTATGATTTGTTTTCAATATCTTGCCAAAAGGGATAGAATTGAAAGTTTTATTTTGAAATAAGATCGATAGATATACCACATCGCATTTTTCTTCCCAAAGGAATTTCGTAACTGTAAGATGCTCTAATATTTATATCTGTTATAGGAAGATGCTTATGATTTGTTTTCAATATCTTGCCAAAAGGGATAGAATTGAAAGTTTTATTTTGAAATAAGATCGATAGATATACCACATCGCATTTTTCTTCCCAAAGGAATTTCGTAACTGTAAGATGCTCTAATATTTATATCTGTTATAGGAAGATGCTTATGATTTGTTTTCAATATCTTGCCAAAAGGGATAGAATTGAAAGTTTTATTTTGAAATAAGATCGATAGATATACCACATCGCATTTTTCTTCCCAAAGGAATTTCGTAACTGTAAGATGCTCTAATATTTATATCTGTTATAGGAAGATGCTTATGATTTGTTTTCAATATCTTGCCAAAAGGGATAGAATTGAAAGTTTTATTTTGAAATAAGATCGATAGATATACCACATCGCATTTTTCTTCCCAAAGGAATTTCGTAACTGTAAGATGCTCTAATATTTATATCTGTTATAGGAAGATGCTTATGATTTGTTTTCAATATCTTGCCAAAAGGGATAGAATTGAAAGTTTTATTTTGAAATAAGATCGATAGATATACCACATCGCATTTTTCTTCCCAAAGGAATTTCGTAACTGTAAGATGCTCTAATATTTATATCTGTTATAGGAAGATGCTTATGATTTGTTTTCAATATCTTGCCAAAAGGGATAGAATTGAAAGTTTTATTTTGAAATAAGATCGATAGATATACCACATCGCATTTTTCTTCCCAAAGGAATTTCGTAACTGTAAGATGCTCTAATATTTATATCTGTTATAGGAAGATGCTTATGATTTGTTTTCAATATCTTGCCAAAAGGGATAGAATTGAAAGTTTTATTTTGAAATAAGATCGATAGATATACCACATCGCATTTTTCTTCCCAAAGGAATTTCGTAACTGTAAGATGCTCTAATATTTATATCTGTTATAGGAAGATGCTTATGATTTGTTTTCAATATCTTGCCAAAAGGGATAGAATTGAAAGTTTTATTTTGAAATAAGATCGATAGATATACCACATCGCATTTTTCTTCCCAAAGGAATTTCGTAACTGTAAGATGCTCTAATATTTATATCTGTTATAGGAAGATGCTTATGATTTGTTTTCAATATCTTGCCAAAAGGGATAGAATTGAAAGTTTTATTTTGAAATAAGATCGATAGATATACCACATCGCATTTTTCTTCCCAAAGGAATTTCGTAACTGTAAGATGCTCTAATATTTATATCTGTTATAGGAAGATGCTTATGATTTGTTTTCAATATCTTGCCAAAAGGGATAGAATTGAAAGTTTTATTTTGAAATAAGATCGATAGATATACCACATCGCATTTTTCTTCCCAAAGGAATTTCGTAACTGTAAGATGCTCTAATATTTATATCTGTTATAGGAAGATGCTTATGATTTGTTTTCAATATCTTGCCAAAAGGGATAGAATTGAAAGTTTTATTTTGAAATAAGATCGATAGATATACCACATCGCATTTTTCTTCCCAAAGGAATTTCGTAACTGTAAGATGCTCTAATATTTATATCTGTTATAGGAAGATGCTTATGATTTGTTTTCAATATCTTGCCAAAAGGGATAGAATTGAAAGTTTTATTTTGAAATAAGATCGATAGATATACCACATCGCATTTTTCTTCCCAAAGGAATTTCGTAACTGTAAGATGCTCTAATATTCATATCTGTTATAGGAAGATGCTTATGATTTGTTTTCAATATCTTGCCAAAAGGGATAGAATTGAAAGTTTTATTTTGAAATAAGATCGATAGATATACCACATAGCATTTTTCTTCCCAAAGGAATTTCGTAACTGTAAGATGCTCTAATATTTATATCTGTTATAGGAAGATGCCTATGATTTGTTTTCAATATCTTGCCAAAAGGGATAGAATTGAAAGTTTTATTTTGAAATAAGATCGATAGATATACCACATCGCATTTTTCTTCCCAAAGGAATTTCGTAACTGTAAGATGCTCTAATATTTATATCTGTTATAGGAAGATGCTTATGATTTGTTTTCAATATCTTGCCAAAAGGGATAGAATTGAAAGTTTTATTTTGAAATAAGATCGATAGATATACCACATCGCATTTTTCTTCCCAAAGGAATTTCGTAACTGTAAGATGCTCTAATATTTATATCTGTTATAGGAAGATGCTTATGATTTGTTTTCAATATCTTGCCAAAAGGGATAGAATTGAAAGTTTTATTTTGAAATAAGATCGATAGATATACCACATCGCATTTTTCTTCCCAAAGGAATTTCGTAACTGTAAGATGCTCTAATATTTATATCTGTTATAGGAAGATGCTTATGATTTGTTTTCAATATCTTGCCAAAAGGGATAGAATTGAAAGTTTTATTTTGAAATAAGATCGATAGATATACCACATCGCATTTTTCTTCCCAAAGGAATTTCGTAACTGTAAGATGCTCTAATATTTATATCTGTTATAGGAAGATGCCTATGATTTGTTTTCAATATCTTGCCAAAAGGGATAGAATTGAAAGTTTTATTTTGAAATAAGATCGATAGATATACCACATCGCATTTTTCTTCCCAAAGGAATTTCGTAACTGTAAGATGCTCTAATATTTATATCTGTTATAGGAAGATGCTTATGATTTGTTTTCAATATCTTGCCAAAAGGGATAGAATTGAAAGTTTTATTTTGAAATAAGATCGATAGATATACCACATCGCATTTTTCTTCCCAAAGGAATTTCGTAACTGTAAGATGCTCTAATATTTATATCTGTTATAGGAAGATGCCTATGATTTGTTTTCAATATCATGCCAAAAGGGATAGAATTGAAAGTTTTATTTTGAAATAAGATCGATAGATATACCACATCGCATTTTTCTTCCCAAAGGAATTTCGTAACTGTAAGATGCTCTAATATTTATATCTGTTATAGGAAGATGCCTATGATTTGTTTTCAATATCTTGCCAAAAGGGATAGAATTGAAAGTTTTATTTTGAAATAAGATCGATAGATATACCACATCGCATTTTTCTTCCCAAAGGAATTTCGTAACTGTAAGATGCTCTAATATTTATATCTGTTATAGGAAGATGCCTATGATTTGTTTTCAATATCTTGCCAAAAGGGATAGAATTGAAAGTTTTATTTTGAAATAAGATCGATAGATATACCACATCGCATTTTTCTTCCCAAAGGAATTTCGTAACTGTAAGATGCTCTAATATTTATATCTGTTATAGGAAGATGCCTATGATTTGTTTTCAATATCTTGCCAAAAGGGATAGAATTGAAAGTTTTATTTTGAAATAAGATCGATAGATATACCACATCGCATTTTTCTTCCCAAAGGAATTTCGTAACTGTAAGATGCTCTAATATTTATATCTGTTATAGGAAGATGCCTACGATTTGTTTTCAATATCTTGCCAAAAGGGATAGAATTGAAAGTTTTATTTGAAATAAGATCGATAGATATACCACATCGCATTTTTCTTCCCAAAGGAATTTCGTAACTGTAAGATGCTCTAATATTTATATCTGTTATAGGAAGATGCTTATGATTTGTTTTCAATATCTTGCCAAAAGGGATAGAATTGAAAGTTTTATTTTGAAATAAGATCGATAGATATACCACATCGCATTTTTCTTCCCAAAGGAATTTCGTAACTGTAAGATGCTCTAATATTTATATCTGTTATAGGAAGATGCTTATGATTTGTTTTCAATATCTTGCCAAAAGGGATAGAATTGAAAGTTTTATTTTGAAATAAGATCGATAGATATACCACATCGCATTTTTCTTCCCAAAGGAATTTCGTAACTGTAAGATGCTCTAATATTTATATCTGTTATAGGAAGATGCTTATGATTTGTTTTCAATATCTTGCCAAAAGGGATAGAATTGAAAGTTTTATTTTGAAATAAGATCGATAGATATACCACATCGCATTTTTCTTCCCAAAGGAATTTCGTAACTGTAAGATGCTCTAATATTTATATCTGTTATAGGAAGATGCTTATGATTTGTTTTCAATATCTTGCCAAAAGGGATAGAATTGAAAGTTTTATTTTGAAATAAGATCGATAGATATACCACATCGCATTTTTCTTCCCAAAGGAATTTCGTAACTGTAAGATGCTCTAATATTTATATCTGTTATAGGAAGATGCTTATGATTTGTTTTCAATATCTTGCCAAAAGGGATAGAATTGAAAGTTTTATTTTGAAATAAGATCGATAGATATACCACATCGCATTTTTCTTCCCAAAGGAATTTCGTAACTGTAAGATGCTCTAATATTTATATCTGTTATAGGAAGATGCTTATGATTTGTTTTCAATATCTTGCCAAAAGGGATAGAATTGAAAGTTTTATTTTGAAATAAGATCGATAGATATACCACATCGCATTTTTCTTCCCAAAGGAATTTCGTAACTGTAAGATGCTCTAATATTTATATCTGTTATAGGAAGATGCTTATGATTTGTTTTCAATATCTTGCCAAAAGGGATAGAATTGAAAGTTTTATTTTGAAATAAGATCGATAGATATACCACATCGCATTTTTCTTCCCAAAGGAATTTCGTAACTGTAAGATGCTCTAATATTTATATCTGTTATAGGAAGATGCTTATGATTTGTTTTCAATATCTTGCCAAAAGGGATAGAATTGAAAGTTTTATTTTGAAATAAGATCGATAGATATACCACATCGCATTTTTCTTCCCAAAGGAATTTCGTAACTGTAAGATGCTCTAATATTTATATCTGTTATAGGAAGATGCTTATGATTTGTTTTCAATATCTTGCCAAAAGGGATAGAATTGAAAGTTTTATTTTGAAATAAGATCGATAGATATACCACATCGCATTTTTCTTCCCAAAGGAATTTCGTAACTGTAAGATGCTCTAATATTTATATCTGTTATAGGAAGATGCTTATGATTTGTTTTCAATATCTTGCCAAAAGGGATAGAATTGAAAGTTTTATTTTGAAATAAGATCGATAGATATACCACATCGCATTTTTCTTCCCAAAGGAATTTCGTAACTGTAAGATGCTCTAATATTTATATCTGTTATAGGAAGATGCTTATGATTTGTTTTCAATATCTTGCCAAAAGGGATAGAATTGAAAGTTTTATTTTGAAATAAGATCGATAGATATACCACATCGCATTTTTCTTCCCAAAGGAATTTCGTAACTGTAAGATGCTCTAATATTTATATCTGTTATAGGAAGATGCTTATGATTTGATTTCAATATCTTGCCAAAAGGGATAGAATTGAAAGTTTTATTTTGAAATAAGATCGATAGATATACCACATCGCATTTTTCTTCCCAAAGGAATTTCGTAACTGTAAGATGCTCTAATATTTATATCTGTTATAGGAAGATGCTTATGATTTGTTTTCAATATCTTGCCAAAAGGGATAGAATTGAAAGTTTTATTTTGAAATAAGATCGATAGATATACCACATCGCATTTTTCTTCCCAAAGGAATTTCGTAACTGTAAGATGCTCTAATATTTATATCTGTTATAGGAAGATGCTTATGATTTGTTTTCAATATCTTGCCAAAAGGGATAGAATTGAAAGTTTTATTTTGAAATAAGATCGATAGATATACCACATCGCATTTTTCTTCCCAAAGGAATTTCGTAACTGTAAGATGCTCTAATATTTATATCTGTTATAGGAAGATGCTTATGATTTGTTTTCAATATCTTGCCAAAAGGGATAGAATTGAAAGTTTTATTTTGAAATAAGATCGATAGATATACCACATCGCATTTTTCTTCCCAAAGGAATTTCGTAACTGTAAGATGCTCTAATATTTATATCTGTTATAGGAAGATGCTTATGATTTGTTTTCAATATCTTGCCAAAAGGGATAGAATTGAAAGTTTTATTTTGAAATAAGATCGATAGATATACCACATCGCATTTTTCTTCCCAAAGGAATTTCGTAACTGTAAGATGCTCTAATATTTATATCTGTTATAGGAAGATGCTTATGATTTGTTTTCAATATCTTGCCAAAAGGGATAGAATTGAAAGTTTTATTTTGAAATAAGATCGATAGATATACCACATCGCATTTTTCTTCCCAAAGGAATTTCGTAACTGTAAGATGCTCTAATATTTATATCTGTTATAGGAAGATGCTTATGATTTGTTTTCAATATCTTGCCAAAAGGGATAGAATTGAAAGTTTTATTTTGAAATAAGATCGATAGATATACCACATCGCATTTTTCTTCCCAAAGGAATTTCGTAACTGTAAGATGCTCTAATATTTATATCTGTTATAGGAAGATGCTTATGATTTGTTTTCAATATCTTGCCAAAAGGGATAGAATTGAAAGTTTTATTTTGAAATAAGATCGATAGATATACCACATCGCATTTTTCTTCCCAAAGGAATTTCGTAACTGTAAGATGCTCTAATATTTATATCTGTTATAGGAAGATGCTTATGATTTGTTTTCAATATCTTGCCAAAAGGGATAGAATTGAAAGTTTTATTTTGAAATAAGATCGATAGATATACCACATCGCATTTTTCTTCCCAAAGGAATTTCGTAACTGTAAGATGCTCTAATATTTATATCTGTTATAGGAAGATGCTTATGATTTGTTTTCAATATCTTGCCAAAAGGGATAGAATTGAAAGTTTTATTTTGAAATAAGATCGATAGATATACCACATCGCATTTTTCTTCCCAAAGGAATTTCGTAACTGTAAGATGCTCTAATATTTATATCTGTTATAGGAAGATGCTTATGATTTGTTTTCAATATCTTGCCAAAAGGGATAGAATTGAAAGTTTTATTTTGAAATAAGATCGATAGATATACCACATCGCATTTTTCTTCCCAAAGGAATTTCGTAACTGTAAGATGCTCTAATATTTATATCTGTTATAGGAAGATGCTTATGATTTGTTTTCAATATCTTGCCAAAAGGGATAGAATTGAAAGTTTTATTTTGAAATAAGATCGATAGATATACCACATCGCATTTTTCTTCCCAAAGGAATTTCGTAACTGTAAGATGCTCTAATATTTATATCTGTTATAGGAAGATGCTTATGATTTGTTTTCAATATCTTGCCAAAAGGGATAGAATTGAAAGTTTTATTTTGAAATAAGATCGATAGATATACCACATCGCATTTTTCTTCCCAAAGGAATTTCGTAACTGTAAGATGCTCTAATATTCATATCTGTTATAGGAAGATGCTTATGATTTGTTTTCAATATCTTGCCAAAAGGGATAGAATTGAAAGTTTTATTTTGAAATAAGATCGATAGATATACCACATAGCATTTTTCTTCCCAAAGGAATTTCGTAACTGTAAGATGCTCTAATATTTATATCTGTTATAGGAAGATGCCTATGATTTGTTTTCAATATCTTGCCAAAAGGGATAGAATTGAAAGTTTTATTTTGAAATAAGATCGATAGATATACCACATCGCATTTTTCTTCCCAAAGGAATTTCGTAACTGTAAGATGCTCTAATATTTATATCTGTTATAGGAAGATGCTTATGATTTGTTTTCAATATCTTGCCAAAGGGATAGAATTGAAAGTTTTATTTTGAAATAAGATCGATAGATATACCACATCGCATTTTTCTTCCCAAAGGAATTTCGTAACTGTAAGATGCTCTAATATTTATATCTGTTATAGGAAGATGCTTATGATTTGTTTTCAATATCTTGCCAAAAGGGATAGAATTGAAAGTTTTATTTTGAAATAAGATCGATAGATATACCACATCGCATTTTTCTTCCCAAAGGAATTTCGTAACTGTAAGATGCTCTAATATTTATATCTGTTATAGGAAGATGCTTATGATTTGTTTTCAATATCTTGCCAAAAGGGATAGAATTGAAAGTTTTATTTTGAAATAAGATCGATAGATATACCACATCGCATTTTTCTTCCCAAAGGAATTTCGTAACTGTAAGATGCTCTAATATTTATATCTGTTATAGGAAGATGCCTATGATTTGTTTTCAATATCTTGCCAAAAGGGATAGAATTGAAAGTTTTATTTTGAAATAAGATCGATAGATATACCACATCGCATTTTTCTTCCCAAAGGAATTTCGTAACTGTAAGATGCTCTAATATTTATATCTGTTATAGGAAGATGCTTATGATTTGTTTTCAATATCTTGCCAAAAGGGATAGAATTGAAAGTTTTATTTTGAAATAAGATCGATAGATATACCACAATCGCATTTTTCTTCCCAAAGGAATTTCGTAACTGTAAGATGCTCTAATATTTATATCTGTTATAGGAAGATGCCTATGATTTGTTTTCAATATCATGCCAAAAGGGATAGAATTGAAAGTTTTATTTTGAAATAAGATCGATAGATATACCACATCGCATTTTTCTTCCCAAAGGAATTTCGTAACTGTAAGATGCTCTAATATTTATATCTGTTATAGGAAGATGCCTATGATTTGTTTTCAATATCTTGCCAAAAGGGATAGAATTGAAAGTTTTATTTTGAAATAAGATCGATAGATATACCACATCGCATTTTTCTTCCCAAAGGAATTTCGTAACTGTAAGATGCTCTAATATTTATATCTGTTATAGGAAGATGCCTATGATTTGTTTTCAATATCTTGCCAAAAGGGATAGAATTGAAAGTTTTATTTTGAAATAAGATCGATAGATATACCACATCGCATTTTTCTTCCCAAAGGAATTTCGTAACTGTAAGATGCTCTAATATTTATATCTGTTATAGGAAGATGCCTATGATTTGTTTTCAATATCTTGCCAAAAGGGATAGAATTGAAAGTTTTATTTTGAAATAAGATCGATAGATATACCACATCGCATTTTTCTTCCCAAAGGAATTTCGTAACTGTAAGATGCTCTAATATTTATATCTGTTATAGGAAGATGCCTACGATTTGTTTTCAATATCTTGCCAAAAGGGATAGAATTGAAAGTTTTATTTTGAAATAAGATCGATAGATATACCACATCGCATTTTTCTTCCCAAAGGAATTTCGTAACTGTAAGATGCTCTAATATTTATATCTGTTATAGGAAGATGCTTATGATTTGTTTTCAATATCTTGCCAAAAGGGATAGAATTGAAAGTTTTATTTTGAAATAAGATCGATAGATATACCACATCGCATTTTTCTTCCCAAAGGAATTTCGTAACTGTAAGATGCTCTAATATTTATATCTGTTATAGGAAGATGCTTATGATTTGTTTTCAATATCTTGCCAAAAGGGATAGAATTGAAAGTTTTATTTTGAAATAAGATCGATAGATATACCACATCGCATTTTTCTTCCCAAAGGAATTTCGTAACTGTAAGATGCTCTAATATTTATATCTGTTATAGGAAGATGCTTATGATTTGTTTTCAATATCTTGCCAAAAGGGATAGAATTGAAAGTTTTATTTTGAAATAAGATCGATAGATATACCACATCGCATTTTTCTTCCCAAAGGAATTTCGTAACTGTAAGATGCTCTAATATTTATATCTGTTATAGGAAGATGCTTATGATTTGTTTTCAATATCTTGCCAAAAGGGATAGAATTGAAAGTTTTATTTTGAAATAAGATCGATAGATATACCACATCGCATTTTTCTTCCCAAAGGAATTTCGTAACTGTAAGATGCTCTAATATTTTTATCTGTTATAGGAAGATGCTTATGATTTGTTTTCAATATCTTGCCAAAAGGGATAGAATTGAAAGTTTTATTTTGAAATAAGATCGATAGATATACCACATCGCATTTTTCTTCCCAAAGGAATTTCGTAACTGTAAGATGCTCTAATATTTATATCTGTTATAGGAAGATGCTTATGATTTGTTTTCAATATCTTGCCAAAAGGGATAGAATTGAAAGTTTTATTTTGAAATAAGATCGATAGATATACCACATCGCATTTTTCTCCCCAAAGGAATTTCGTAACTGTAAGATGCTCTAATATTTATATCTGTTATAGGAAGATGCTTATGATTTGTTTTCAATATCTTGCCAAAAGGGATAGAATTGAAAGTTTTATTTTGAAATAAGATCGATAGATATACCACATCGCATTTTTCTTCCCAAAGGAATTTCGTAACTGTAAGATGCTCTAATATTTATATCTGTTATAGGAAGATGCTTATGATTTGTTTTCAATATCTTGCCAAAAGGGATAGAATTGAAAGTTTTATTTTGAAATAAGATCGATAGATATACCACATCGCATTTTTCTTCCCAAAGGAATTTCGTAACTGTAAGATGCTCTAATATTTATATCTGTTATAGGAAGATGCTTATGATTTGTTTTCAATATCTTGCCAAAAGGGATAGAATTGAAAGTTTTATTTTGAAATAAGATCGATAGATATACCACATCGCATTTTTCTTCCCAAAGGAATTTCGTAACTGTAAGATGCTCTAATATTTATATCTGTTATAGGAAGATGCTTATGATTTGTTTTCAATATCTTGCCAAAAGGGATAGAATTGAAAGTTTTATTTTGAAATAAGATCGATAGATATACCACATCGCATTTTTCTTCCCAAAGGAATTTCGTAACTGTAAGATGCTCTAATATTTATATCTGTTATAGGAAGATGCTTATGATTTGTTTTCAATATCTTGCCAAAAGGGATAGAATTGAAAGTTTTATTTTGAAATAAGATCGATAGATATACCACATCGCATTTTTCTTCCCAAAGGAATTTCGTAACTGTAAGATGCTCTAATATTTATATCTGTTATAGGAAGATGCTTATGATTTGTTTTCAATATCTTGCCAAAAGGGATAGAATTGAAA
Organism: Amaurobius ferox; assembly: GCA_951213105.1. Taxonomy (NCBI): domain Eukaryota; kingdom Metazoa; phylum Arthropoda; class Arachnida; order Araneae; family Amaurobiidae; genus Amaurobius; species Amaurobius ferox. The sequence goes on from CATNUR010000080.1 coordinate 29,972, forward strand.
GTTTTATTTTGAAATAAGATCGATAGATATACCACATCGCATTTTTCTTCCCAAAGGAATTTCGTAACTGTAAGATGCTCTAATATTTATATCTGTTATAGGAAGATGCTTATGATTTGTTTTCAATATCTTGCCAAAAGGGATAGAATTGAAAGTTTTATTTTGAAATAAGATCGATAGATATACCACATCGCATTTTTCTTCCCAAAGGAATTTCGTAACTGTAAGATGCTCTAATATTTATATCTGTTATAGGAAGATGCTTATGATTTGTTTTCAATATCTTGCCAAAAGGGATAGAATTGAAAGTTTTATTTTGAAATAAGATCGATAGATATACCACATCGCATTTTTCTCCCCAAAGGAATTTCGTAACTGTAAGATGCTCTAATATTTATATCTGTTATAGGAAGATGCTTATGATTTGTTTTCAATATCTTGCCAAAAGGGATAGAATTGAAAGTTTTATTTTGAAATAAGATCGATAGATATACCACATCGCATTTTTCTTCCCAAAGGAATTTCGTAACTGTAAGATGCTCTAATATTTATATCTGTTATAGGAAGATGCTTATGATTTGTTTTCAATATCTTGCCAAAAGGGATAGAATTGAAAGTTTTATTTTGAAATAAGATCGATAGATATAACACATCGCATTTTTCTTCCCAAAGGAATTTCGTAACTGTAAGATGCTCTAATATTTATATCTGTTATAGGAAGATGCTTATGATTTGTTTTCAATATCTTGCCGAAAGGGATAGAATTGAAAGTTTTATTTTGAAATAAGATCGATAGTTATACCACATCGCATTTTTCTTCCCAAAGGAATTTCGTAACTGTAAGATGCTCTAATATTTATATCTGTTATAGGAAGATGCTTATGATTTGTTTTCAATATCTTGCCAAAAGGGATAGAATTGAAAGTTTTATTTTGAAATAAGATCGATAGATATACCACATCGCATTTTTCTTCCCAAAGGAATTTCATAACTGTAAGATGCTCTAATATTTATATCTGTTATAGGAAGATGCTTATGATTTGTTTTCAATATCTTGCCAAAAGGGATAGAATTGAAAGTTTTATTTTGAAATAAGATCGATAGATATACCACATCGCATTTTTCTTCCCAAAGGAATTTCGTAACTGTAAGATGCTCTAATATTTATATCTGTTATAGGAAGATGCTTATGATTTGTTTTCAATATCTTGCCAAAAGGGATAGAATTGAAAGTTTTATTTTGAAATAAGATCGATAGATATACCACATCGCATTTTTCTTCCCAAAGGAATTTCGTAACTGTAAGATGCTCTAATATTTATATCTGTTATAGGAAGATGCTTATGATTTGTTTTCAATATCTTGCCGAAAGGGATAGAATTGAAAGTTTTATTTTGAAATAAGATCGATAGATATACCACATCGCATTTTTCTTCCCAAAGGAATTTCGTAACTGTAAGATGCTCTAATATTTATATCTGTTATAGGAAGATGCTTATGATTTGTTTTCAATATCTTGCCAAAAGGGATAGAATTGAAAGTTTTATTTTGAAATAAGATCGATAGATATACCACATCGCATTTTTCTTCCCAAAGGAATTTCGTAACTGTAAGATGCTCTAATATTTATATCTGTTATAGGAAGATGCTTATGATTTGTTTTCAATATCTTGCCAAAAGGGATAGAATTGAAAGTTTTATTTTGAAATAAGATCGATAGATATACCACATCGCATTTTTCTTCCCAAAGGAATTTCGTAAGTGTAAGATGCTCTAATATTTATATCTGTTATAGGAAGATGCTTATGATTTGTTTTCAATATCTTGCCAAAAGGGATAGAATTGAAAGTTTTATTTTGAAATAAGATCGATAGATATACCACATCGCATTTTTCTTCCCAAAGGAATTTCGTAACTGTAAGATGCTCTAATATTTATATCTGTTATAGGAAGATGCTTATGATTTGTTTTCAATATCTTGCCAAAAGGGATAGAATTGAAAGTTTTATTTTGAAATAAGATCGATAGATATACCACATCGCATTTTTCTTCCCAAAGGAATTTCGTAACTGTAAGATGCTCTAATATTTATATCTGTTATAGGAAGATGCTTATGATTTGTTTTCAATATCTTGCCAAAAGGGATAGAATTGAAAGTTTTATTTTGAAATAAGATCGATAGATATACCACATCGCATTTTTCTTCCCAAAGGAATTTCGTAACTGTAAGATGCTCTAATATTTATATCTGTTATAGGAAGATGCTTATGATTTGTTTTCAATATCTTGCCAAAAGGGATAGAATTGAAAGTTTTATTTTGAAATAAGATCGATAGATATACCACATCGCATTTTTCTTCCCAAAGGAATTTCGTAACTGTAAGATGCTCTAATATTTATATCTGTTATAGGAAGATGCTTATGATTTGTTTTCAATATCTTGCCAAAAGGGATAGAATTGAAAGTTTTATTTTGAAATAAGATCGATAGATATACCACATCGCATTTTTCTTCCCAAAGGAATTTCGTAACTGTAAGATGCTCTAATATTTATATCTGTTATAGGAAGATGCTTATGATTTGTTTTCAATATCTTGCCAAAAGGGATAGAATTGAAAGTTTTATTTTGAAATAAGATCGATAGATATACCACATCGCATTTTTCTTCCCAAAGGAATTTCGTAACTGTAAGATGCTCTAATATTTATATCTGTTATAGGAAGATGCTTATGATTTGTTTTCAATATCTTGCCAAAAGGGATAGAATTGAAAGTTTTATTTTGAAATAAGATCGATAGATATACCACATCGCATTTTTCTTCCCAAAGGAATTTCGTAACTGTAAGATGCTCTAATATTTATATCTGTTATAGGAAGATGCTTATGATTTGTTTTCAATATCTTGCCAAAAGGGATAGAATTGAAAGTTTTATTTTGAAATAAGATCGATAGATATACCACATCGCATTTTTCTTCCCAAAGGAATTTCGTAACTGTAAGATGCTCTAATATTTATATCTGTTATAGGAAGATGCTTATGATTTGTTTTCAATATCTTGCCAAAAGGGATAGAATTGAAAGTTTTATTTTGAAATAAGATCGATAGATATACCACATCGCATTTTTCTTCCCAAAGGAATTTCGTAACTGTAAGATGCTCTAATATTCATATCTGTTATAGGAAGATGCTTATGATTTGTTTTCAATATCTTGCCAAAAGGGATAGAATTGAAAGTTTTATTTTGAAATAAGATCGATAGATATACCACATCGCATTTTTCTTCCCAAAGGAATTTCGTAACTGTAAGATGCTCTAATATTTATATCTGTTATAGGAAGATGCCTATGATTTGTTTTCAATATCTTGCCAAAAGGGATAGAATTGAAAGTTTTATTTTGAAATAAGATCGATAGATATACCACATCGCATTTTTCTTCCCAAAGGAATTTCGTAACTGTAAGATGCTCTAATATTTATATCTGTTATAGGAAGATGCTTATGATTTGTTTTCAATATCTTGCCAAAAGGGATAGAATTGAAAGTTTTATTTTGAAATAAGATCGATAGATATACCACATCGCATTTTTCTTCCCAAAGGAATTTCGTAACTGTAAGATGCTCTAATATTTATATCTGTTATAGGAAGATGCTTATGATTTGTTTTCAATATCTTGCCAAAAGGGATAGAATTGAAAGTTTTATTTTGAAATAAGATCGATAGATATACCACATCGCATTTTTCTTCCCAAAGGAATTTCGTAACTGTAAGATGCTCTAATATTTATATCTGTTATAGGAAGATGCTTATGATTTGTTTTCAATATCTTGCCAAAAGGGATAGAATTGAAAGTTTTATTTTGAAATAAGATCGATAGATATACCACATCGCATTTTTCTTCCCAAAGGAATTTCGTAACTGTAAGATGCTCTAATATTTATATCTGTTATAGGAAGATGCTTATGATTTGTTTTCAATATCTTGCCAAAAGGGATAGAATTGAAAGTTTTATTTTGAAATAAGATCGATAGATATACCACATCGCATTTTTCTTCCCAAAGGAATTTCGTAACTGTAAGATGCTCTAATATTTATATCTGTTATAGGAAGATGCTTATGATTTGTTTTCAATATCTTGCCAAAAGGGATAGAATTGAAAGTTTTATTTTGAAATAAGATCGATAGATATACCACATCGCATTTTTCTTCCCAAAGGAATTTCGTAACTGTAAGATGCTCTAATATTTATATCTGTTATAGGAAGATGCTTATGATTTGTTTTCAATATCTTGCCAAAAGGGATAGAATTGAAAGTTTTATTTTGAAATAAGATCGATAGATATACCACATCGCATTTTTCTTCCCAAAGGAATTTCGTAACTGTAAGATGCTCTAATATTTATATCTGTTATAGGAAGATGCTTATGATTTGTTTTCAATATCTTGCCAAAAGGGATAGAATTGAAAGTTTTATTTTGAAATAAGATCGATAGATATACCACATCGCATTTTTCTTCCCAAAGGAATTTCGTAACTGTAAGATGCTCTAATATTTATATCTGTTATAGGAAGATGCTTATGATTTGTTTTCAATATCTTGCCAAAAGGGATAGAATTGAAAGTTTTATTTTGAAATAAGATCGATAGATATACCACATCGCATTTTTCTTCCCAAAGGAATTTCGTAACTGTAAGATGCTCTAATATTTATATCTGTTATAGGAAGATGCTTATGATTTGTTTTCAATATCTTGCCAAAAGGGATAGAATTGAAAGTTTTATTTTGAAATAAGATCGATAGATATACCACATCGCATTTTTCTTCCCAAAGGAATTTCGTAACTGTAAGATGCTCTAATATTTATATCTGTTATAGGAAGATGCTTATGATTTGTTTTCAATATCTTGCCAAAAGGGATAGAATTGAAAGTTTTATTTTGAAATAAGATCGATAGATATACCACATCGCATTTTTCTTCCCAAAGGAATTTCGTAACTGTAAGATGCTCTAATATTCATATCTGTTATAGGAAGATGCTTATGATTTGTTTTCAATATCTTGCCAAAAGGGATAGAATTGAAAGTTTTATTTTGAAATAAGATCGATAGATATACCACATAGCATTTTTCTTCCCAAAGGAATTTCGTAACTGTAAGATGCTCTAATATTTATATCTGTTATAGGAAGATGCCTATGATTTGTTTTCAATATCTTGCCAAAAGGGATAGAATTGAAAGTTTTATTTTGAAATAAGATCGATAGATATACCACATCGCATTTTTCTTCCCAAAGGAATTTCGTAACTGTAAGATGCTCTAATATTTATATCTGTTATAGGAAGATGCTTATGATTTGTTTTCAATATCTTGCCAAAAGGGATAGAATTGAAAGTTTTATTTTGAAATAAGATCGATAGATATACCACATCGCATTTTTCTTCCCAAAGGAATTTCGTAACTGTAAGATGCTCTAATATTTATATCTGTTATAGGAAGATGCTTATGATTTGTTTTCAATATCTTGCCAAAAGGGATAGAATTGAAAGTTTTATTTTGAAATAAGATCGATAGATATACCACATCGCATTTTTCTTCCCAAAGGAATTTCGTAACTGTAAGATGCTCTAATATTTATATCTGTTATAGGAAGATGCTTATGATTTGTTTTCAATATCTTGCCAAAAGGGATAGAATTGAAAGTTTTATTTTGAAATAAGATCGATAGATATACCACATCGCATTTTTCTTCCCAAAGGAATTTCGTAACTGTAAGATGCTCTAATATTTATATCTGTTATAGGAAGATGCCTATGATTTGTTTTCAATATCTTGCCAAAAGGGATAGAATTGAAAGTTTTATTTTGAAATAAGATCGATAGATATACCACATCGCATTTTTCTTCCCAAAGGAATTTCGTAACTGTAAGATGCTCTAATATTTATATCTGTTATAGGAAGATGCTTATGATTTGTTTTCAATATCTTGCCAAAAGGGATAGAATTGAAAGTTTTATTTTGAAATAAGATCGATAGATATACCACATCGCATTTTTCTTCCCAAAGGAATTTCGTAACTGTAAGATGCTCTAATATTTATATCTGTTATAGGAAGATGCTTATGATTTGTTTTCAATATCTTGCCAAAAGGGATAGAATTGAAAGTTTTATTTTGAAATAAGATCGATAGATATACCACATCGCATTTTTCTTCCCAAAGGAATTTCGTAACTGTAAGATGCTCTAATATTTATATCTGTTATAGGAAGATGCTTATGATTTGTTTTCAATATCTTGCCAAAAGGGATAGAATTGAAAGTTTTATTTTGAAATAAGATCGATAGATATACCACATCGCATTTTTCTTCCCAAAGGAATTTCGTAACTGTAAGATGCTCTAATATTTATATCTGTTATAGGAAGATGCTTATGATTTGTTTTCAATATCTTGCCAAAAGGGATAGAATTGAAAGTTTTATTTTGAAATAAGATCGATAGATATACCACATCGCATTTTTCTTCCCAAAGGAATTTCGTAACTGTAAGATGCTCTAATATTTATATCTGTTATAGGAAGATGCTTATGATTTGTTTTCAATATCTTGCCAAAAGGGATAGAATTGAAAGTTTTATTTTGAAATAAGATCGATAGATATACCACATCGCATTTTTCTTCCCAAAGGAATTTCGTAACTGTAAGATGCTCTAATATTTATATCTGTTATAGGAAGATGCTTATGATTTGTTTTCAATATCTTGCCAAAAGGGATAGAATTGAAAGTTTTATTTTGAAATAAGATCGATAGATATACCACATCGCATTTTTCTTCCCAAAGGAATTTCGTAACTGTAAGATGCTCTAATATTTATATCTGTTATAGGAAGATGCTTATGATTTGTTTTCAATATCTTGCCAAAAGGGATAGAATTGAAAGTTTTATTTTGAAATAAGATCGATAGATATACCACATCGCATTTTTCTTCCCAAAGGAATTTCGTAACTGTAAGATGCTCTAATATTTATATCTGTTATAGGAAGATGCTTATGATTTGTTTTCAATATCTTGCCAAAAGGGATAGAATTGAAAGTTTTATTTTGAAATAAGATCGATAGATATACCACATCGCATTTTTCTTCCCAAAGGAATTTCGTAACTGTAAGATGCTCTAATATTTATATCTGTTATAGGAAGATGCTTATGATTTGTTTTCAATATCTTGCCAAAAGGGATAGAATTGAAAGTTTTATTTTGAAATAAGATCGATAGATATACCACATCGCATTTTTCTTCCCAAAGGAATTTCGTAACTGTAAGATGCTCTAATATTTATATCTGTTATAGGAAGATGCTTATGATTTGTTTTCAATATCTTGCCAAAAGGGATAGAATTGAAAGTTTTATTTTGAAATAAGATCGATAGATATACCACATCGCATTTTTCTTCCCAAAGGAATTTCGTAACTGTAAGATGCTCTAATATTCATATCTGTTATAGGAAGATGCTTATGATTTGTTTTCAATATCTTGCCAAAAGGGATAGAATTGAAAGTTTTATTTTGAAATAAGATCGATAGATATACCACATAGCATTTTTCTTCCCAAAGGAATTTCGTAACTGTAAGATGCTCTAATATTTATATCTGTTATAGGAAGATGCCTATGATTTGTTTTCAATATCTTGCCAAAAGGGATAGAATTGAAAGTTTTATTTTGAAATAAGATCGATAGATATACCACATCGCATTTTTCTTCCCAAAGGAATTTCGTAACTGTAAGATGCTCTAATATTTATATCTGTTATAGGAAGATGCTTATGATTTGTTTTCAATATCTTGCCAAAAGGGATAGAATTGAAAGTTTTATTTTGAAATAAGATCGATAGATATACCACATCGCATTTTTCTTCCCAAAGGAATTTCGTAACTGTAAGATGCTCTAATATTTATATCTGTTATAGGAAGATGCTTATGATTTGTTTTCAATATCTTGCCAAAAGGGATAGAATTGAAAGTTTTATTTTGAAATAAGATCGATAGATATACCACATCGCATTTTTCTTCCCAAAGGAATTTCGTAACTGTAAGATGCTCTAATATTTATATCTGTTATAGGAAGATGCTTATGATTTGTTTTCAATATCTTGCCAAAAGGGATAGAATTGAAAGTTTTATTTTGAAATAAGATCGATAGATATACCACATCGCATTTTTCTTCCCAAAGGAATTTCGTAACTGTAAGATGCTCTAATATTTATATCTGTTATAGGAAGATGCTTATGATTTGTTTTCAATATCTTGCCAAAAGGGATAGAATTGAAAGTTTTATTTTGAAATAAGATCGATAGATATACCACATCGCATTTTTCTTCCCAAAGGAATTTCGTAACTGTAAGATGCTCTAATATTTATATCTGTTATAGGAAGATGCTTATGATTTGTTTTCAATATCTTGCCAAAAGGGATAGAATTGAAAGTTTTATTTTGAAATAAGATCGATAGATATACCACATCGCATTTTTCTTCCCAAAGGAATTTCGTAACTGTAAGATGCTCTAATATTTATATCTGTTATAGGAAGATGCTTATGATTTGTTTTCAATATCTTGCCAAAAGGGATAGAATTGAAAGTTTTATTTTGAAATAAGATCGATAGATATACCACATCGCATTTTTCTTCCCAAAGGAATTTCGTAACTGTAAGATGCTCTAATATTTATATCTGTTATAGGAAGATGCTTATGATTTGTTTTCAATATCTTGCCAAAAGGGATAGAATTGAAAGTTTTATTTGAAATAAGATCGATAGACATACCACATCGCATTTTTCTTCCCAAAGGAATTTCGTAACTGTAAGATGCTCTAATATTTATATCTGTTATAGGAAGATGCTTATGATTTGTTTTCAATATCTTGCCAAAAGGGATAGAATTGAAAGTTTTATTTTGAAATAAGATCGATAGATATACCACATCGCATTTTTCTTCCCAAAGGAATTTCGTAACTGTAAGATGCTCTAATATTTATATCTGTTATAGGAAGATGCTTATGATTTGTTTTCAATATCTTGCCAAAAGGGATAGAATTGAAAGTTTTATTTTGAAATAAGATCGATAGATATACCACATCGCATTTTTCTTCCCAAAGGAATTTCGTAACTGTAAGATGCTCTAATATTTATATCTGTTATAGGAAGATGCTTATGATTTGTTTTCAATATCTTGCCAAAAGGGATAGAATTGAAAGTTTTATTTTGAAATAAGATCGATAGATATACCACATCGCATTTTTCTTCCCAAAGGAATTTCGTAACTGTAAGATGCTCTAATATTCATATCTGTTATAGGAAGATGCTTATGATTTGTTTTCAATATCTTGCCAAAAGGGATAGAATTGAAAGTTTTATTTTGAAATAAGATCGATAGATATACCACATAGCATTTTTCTTCCCAAAGGAATTTCGTAACTGTAAGATGCTCTAATATTTATATCTGTTATAGGAAGATGCCTATGATTTGTTTTCAATATCTTGCCAAAAGGGATAGAATTGAAAGTTTTATTTTGAAATAAGATCGATAGATATACCACATCGCATTTTTCTTCCCAAAGGAATTTCGTAACTGTAAGATGCTCTAATATTTATATCTGTTATAGGAAGATGCTTATGATTTGTTTTCAATATCTTGCCAAAAGGGATAGAATTGAAAGTTTTATTTTGAAATAAGATCGATAGATATACCACATCGCATTTTTCTTCCCAAAGGAATTTCGTAACTGTAAGATGCTCTAATATTTATATCTGTTATAGGAAGATGCTTATGATTTGTTTTCAATATCTTGCCAAAAGGGATAGAATTGAAAGTTTTATTTTGAAATAAGATCGATAGATATACCACATCGCATTTTTCTTCCCAAAGGAATTTCGTAACTGTAAGATGCTCTAATATTTATATCTGTTATAGGAAGATGCTTATGATTTGTTTTCAATATCTTGCCAAAAGGGATAGAATTGAAAGTTTTATTTTGAAATAAGATCGATAGATATACCACATCGCATTTTTCTTCCCAAAGGAATTTCGTAACTGTAAGATGCTCTAATATTTATATCTGTTATAGGAAGATGCCTATGATTTGTTTTCAATATCTTGCCAAAAGGGATAGAATTGAAAGTTTTATTTTGAAATAAGATCGATAGATATACCACATCGCATTTTTCTTCCCAAAGGAATTTCGTAACTGTAAGATGCTCTAATATTTATATCTGTTATAGGAAGATGCCTATGATTTGTTTTCAATATCTTGCCAAAAGGGATAGAATTGAAAGTTTTATTTTGAAATAAGATCGATAGATATACCACATCGCATTTTTCTTCCCAAAGGAATTTCGTAACTGTAAGATGCTCTAATATTTATATCTGTTATAGGAAGATGCCTATGATTTGTTTTCAATATCTTGCCAAAAGGGATAGAATTGAAAGTTTTATTTTGAAATAAGATCGATAGATATACCACATCGCATTTTTCTTCCCAAAGGAATTTCGTAACTGTAAGATGCTCTAATATTTATATCTGTTATAGGAAGATGCCTATGATTTGTTTTCAATATCTTGCCAAAAGGGATAGAATTGAAAGTTTTATTTTGAAATAAGATCGATAGATATACCACATCGCATTTTTCTTCCCAAAGGAATTTCGTAACTGTAAGATGCTCTAATATTTATATCTGTTATAGGAAGATGCCTATGATTTGTTTTCAATATCTTGCCAAAAGGGATAGAATTGAAAGTTTTATTTTGAAATAAGATCGATAGATATACCACATCGCATTTTTCTTCCCAAAGGAATTTCGTAACTGTAAGATGCTCTAATATTTATATCTGTTATAGGAAGATGCTTATGATTTGTTTTCAATATCTTGCCAAAAGGGATAGAATTGAAAGTTTTATTTTGAAATAAGATCGATAGATATACCACATCGCATTTTTCTTCCCAAAGGAATTTCGTAACTGTAAGATGCTCTAATATTTATATCTGTTATAGGAAGATGCTTATGATTTGTTTTCAATATCTTGCCAAAAGGGATAGAATTGAAAGTTTTATTTTGAAATAAGATCGATAGATATACCACATCGCATTTTTCTTCCCAAAGGAATTTCGTAACTGTAAGATGCTCTAATATTTATATCTGTTATAGGAAGATGCTTATGATTTGTTTTCAATATCTTGCCAAAAGGGATAGAATTGAAAGTTTTATTTTGAAATAAGATCGATAGATATACCACATCGCATTTTTCTTCCCAATGGAATTTCGTAACTGTAAGATGCTCTAATATTTATATCTGTTATAGGAAGATGCTTATGATTTGTTTTCAATATCTTGCCAAAAGGGATAGAATTGAAAGTTTTATTTTGAAATAAGATCGATAGATATACCACATCGCATTTTTCTTCCCAAAGGAATTTCGTAACTGTAAGATGCTCTAATATTTATATCTGTTATAGGAAGATGCTTATGATTTGTTTTCAATATCTTGCCAAAAGGGATAGAATTGAAAGTTTTATTTTGAAATAAGATCGATAGATATACCACATCGCATTTTTCTCCCCAAAGGAATTTCGTAACTGTAAGATGCTCTAATATTTATATCTGTTATAGGAAGATGCTTATGATTTGTTTTCAATATCTTGCCAAAAGGGATAGAATTGAAAGTTTTATTTTGAAATAAGATCGATAGATATACCACATCGCATTTTTCTTCCCAAAGGAATTTCGTAACTGTAAGATGCTCTAATATTTATATCTGTTATAGGAAGATGCTTATGATTTGTTTTCAATATCTTGCCAAAAGGGATAGAATTGAAAGTTTTATTTTGAAATAAGATCGATAGATATACCACATCGCATTTTTCTTCCCAAAGGAATTTCGTAACTGTAAGATGCTCTAATATTTATATCTGTTATAGGAAGATGCTTATGATTTGTTTTCAATATCTTGCCGAAAGGGATAGAATTGAAAGTTTTATTTTGAAATAAGATCGATAGATATACCACATCGCATTTTTCTTCCCAAAGGAATTTCGTAACTGTAAGATGCTCTAATATTTATATCTGTTATAGGAAGATGCTTATGATTTGTTTTCAATATCTTGCCAAAAGGGATAGAATTGAAAGTTTTATTTTGAAATAAGATCGATAGATATACCACATCGCATTTTTCTTCCCAAAGGAATTTCGTAACTGTAAGATGCTCTAATATTTATATCTGTTATAGGAAGATGCTTATGATTTGTTTTCAATATCTTGCCAAAAGGGATAGAATTGAAAGTTTTATTTTGAAATAAGATCGATAGATATACCACATCGCATTTTTCTTCCCAAAGGAATTTCATAACTGTAAGATGCTCTAATATTTATATCTGTTATAGGAAGATGCTTATGATTTGTTTTCAATATCTTGCCAAAAGGGATAGAATTGAAAGTTTTATTTGAAATAAGATCGATAGATATACCACATCGCATTTTTCTTCCCAAAGGAATTTCGTAACTGTAAGATGCTCTAATATTTATATCTGTTATAGGAAGATGCTTATGATTTGTTTTCAATATCTTGCCAAAAGGGATAGAATTGAAAGTTTTATTTTGAAATAAGATCGATAGATATACCACATCGCATTTTTCTTCCCAAAGGAATTTCGTAACTGTAAGATGCTCTAATATTTATATCTGTTATAGGAAGATGCTTATGATTTGTTTTCAATATCTTGCCGAAAGGGATAGAATTGAAAGTTTTATTTTGAAATAAGATCGATAGATATACCACATCGCATTTTTCTTCCCAAAGGAATTTCGTAACTGTAAGATGCTCTAATATTTATATCTGTTATAGGAAGATGCTTATGATTTGTTTTCAATATCTTGCCAAAAGGGATAGAATTGAAAGTTTTATTTTGAAATAAGATCGATAGATATACCACATCGCATTTTTCTTCCCAAAGGAATTTCGTAACTGTAAGATGCTCTAATATTTATATCTGTTATAGGAAGATGCTTATGATTTGTTTTCAATATCTTGCCAAAAGGGATAGAATTGAAAGTTTTATTTTGAAATAAGATCGATAGATATACCACATCGCATTTTTCTTCCCAATGGAATTTCGTAACTGTAAGATGCTCTAATATTTATATCTGTTATAGGAAGATGCTTATGATTTGTTTTCAATATCTTGCCAAAAGGGATAGAATTGAAAGTTTTATTTTGAAATAAGATCGATAGATATACCACATCGCATTTTTCTTCCCAAAGGAATTTCGTAACTGTAAGATGCTCTAATATTTATATCTGTTATAGGAAGATGCTTATGATTTGTTTTCAATATCTTGCCAAAAGGGATAGAATTGAAAGTTTTATTTTGAAATAAGATCGATAGATATACCACATCGCATTTTTCTTCCCAAAGGAATTTCGTAACTGTAAGATGCTCTAATATTCATATCTGTTATAGGAAGATGCTTATGATTTGTTTTCAATATCTTGCCAAAAGGGATAGAATTGAAAGTTTTATTTTGAAATAAGATCGATAGATATACCACATAGCATTTTTCTTCCCAAAGGAATTTCGTAACTGTAAGATGCTCTAATATTTATATCTGTTATAGGAAGATGCCTATGATTTGTTTTCAATATCTTGCCAAAAGGGATAGAATTGAAAGTTTTATTTTGAAATAAGATCGATAGATATACCACATCGCATTTTCTTCCCAAAGGAATTTCGTAACTGTAAGATGCTCTAATATTTATATCTGTTATAGGAAGATGCTTATGATTTGTTTTCAATATCTTGCCAAAAGGGATAGAATTGAAAGTTTTATTTTGAAATAAGATCGATAGATATACCACATCGCATTTTTCTTCCCAAAGGAATTTCGTAACTGTAAGATGCTCTAATATTTATATCTGTTATAGGAAGATGCTTATGATTTGTTTTCAATATCTTGCCAAAAGGGATAGAATTGAAAGTTTTATTTTGAAATAAGATCGATAGATATACCACATCGCATTTTTCTTCCCAAAGGAATTTCGTAACTGTAAGATGCTCTAATATTTATATCTGTTATAGGAAGATGCTTATGATTTGTTTTCAATATCTTGCCAAAAGGGATAGAATTGAAAGTTTTATTTTGAAATAAGATCGATAGATATACCACATCGCATTTTTCTTCCCAAAGGAATTTCGTAACTGTAAGATGCTCTAATATTTATATCTGTTATAGGAAGATGCCTATGATTTGTTTTCAATATCTTGCCAAAAGGATAGAATTGAAAGTTTTATTTTGAAATAAGATCGATAGATATACCACATCGCATTTTTCTTCCCAAAGGAATTTCGTAACTGTAAGATGCTCTAATATTTATATCTGTTATAGGAAGATGCTTATGATTTGTTTTCAATATCTTGCCAAAAGGGATAGAATTGAAAGTTTTATTTTGAAATAAGATCGATAGATATACCACATCGCATTTTTCTTCCCAAAGGAATTTCGTAACTGTAAGATGCTCTAATATTTATATCTGTTATAGGAAGATGCTTATGATTTGTTTTCAATATCTTGCCAAAAGGGATAGAATTGAAAGTTTTATTTTGAAATAAGATCGATAGATATACCACATCGCATTTTTCTTCCCAAAGGAATTTCGTAACTGTAAGATGCTCTAATATTTATATTTGTTATAGGAAGATGCTTATGATTTGTTTTCAATATCTTGCCAAAAGGGATAGAATTGAAAGTTTTATTTTGAAATAAGATCGATAGATATACCACATCGCATTTTTCTTCCCAAAGGAATTTCGTAACTCTAAGATGCTCTAATATTTATATCTGTTATAGGAAGATGCTTATGATTTGTTTTCAATATCTTGCCAAAAGGGATAGAATTGAAAGTTTTATTTTGAAATAAGATCGATAGATATACCACATCGCATTTTTCTTCCCAAAGGAATTTCGTAACTGTAAGATGCTCTAATATTTATATCTGTTATAGGAAGATGCTTATGATTTGTTTTCAATATCTTGCCAAAAGGGATAGAATTGAAAGTTTTATTTTGAAATAAGATCGATAGATATACCACATCGCATTTTTCTTCCCAAAGGAATTTCGTAACTGTAAGATGCTCTAATATTTATATCTGTTATAGGAAAGATGCTTATGATTTGTTTTCAATATCTTGCCAAAAGGGATAGAATTGAAAGTTTTATTTTGAAATAAGATCGATAGATATACCACATCGCATTTTTCTTCCCAAAGGAATTTCGTAACTGTAAGATGCTCTAATATTTATATCTGTTATAGGAAGATGCTTATGATTTGTTTTCAATATCTTGCCGAAAGGGATAGAATTGAAAGTTTTATTTTGAAATAAGATCGATAGATATACCACATCGCATTTTTCTTCCCAAAGGAATTTCGTAACTGTAAGATGCTCTAATATTTATATCTGTTATAGGAAGATGCTTATGATTTGTTTTCAATATCTTGCCAAAAGGGATAGAATTGAAAGTTTTATTTTAAAATAAGATCGATAGATATACCACATCGCATTTTTCTTCCCAAAGGAATTTCATAACTGTAAGATGCTCTAATATTTATATCTGTTATAGGAAGATGCTTATGATTTGTTTTCAATATCTTGCCAAAAGGGATAGAATTGAAAGTCTTATTTTAAAATAAGATCGATAGATATACCACATCGCATTTTTCTTCCCAAAGGAATTTCGTAACTGTAAGATGCTCTAATATTTATATCTGTTATAGGAAGATGCTTATGATTTGTTTTCAATATCTTGCCAAAAGGGATAGAATTGAAAGTTTTATTTTGAAATAAGATCGATAGATATACCACATCGCATTTTTCTTCCCAAAGGAATTTCGTAACTGTAAGATGCTCTAATATTTATATCTGTTATAGGAAGATGCTTATGATTTGTTTTCAATATCTTGCCAAAAGGGATAGAATTGAAAGTTTTATTTTGAAATAAGATCGATAGATATACCACATCGCATTTTTCTTCCCAAAGGAATTTCGTAACTGTAAGATGCTCTAATATTTATATCTGTTATAGGAAGATGCTTATGATTTGTTTTCAATATCTTGCCAAAAGGGATAGAATTGAAAGTTTTATTTTGAAATAAGATCGATAGATATACCACATCGCATTTTTCTTCCCAAAGGAATTTCGTAACTGTAAGATGCTCTAATATTTATATCTGTTATAGGAAGATGCTTATGATTTGTTTTCAATATCTTGCCAAAAGGGATAGAATTGAAAGTTTTATTTTGAAATAAGATCGATAGATATACCACATCGCATTTTTCTTCCCAAAGGAATTTCGTAACTGTAAGATGCTCTAATATTTATATCTGTTATAGGAAGATGCTTATGATTTGTTTTCAATATCTTGCCAAAAGGGATAGAATTGAAAGTTTTATTTTGAAATAAGATCGATAGATATACCACATCGCATTTTTCTTCCCAAAGGAATTTCGTAACTGTAAGATGCTCTAATATTTATATCTGTTATAGGAAGATGCTTATGATTTGTTTTCAATATCTTGCCAAAAGGGATAGAATTGAAAGTTTTATTTTGAAATAAGATCGATAGATATACCACATCGCATTTTTCTTCCCAAAGGAATTTCGTAACTGTAAGATGCTCTAATATTTATATCTGTTATAGGAAGATGCTTATGATTTGTTTTCAATATCTTGCCAAAAGGGATAGAATTGAAAGTTTTATTTTGAAATAAGATCGATAGATATACCACATCGCATTTTTCTTCCCAAAGGAATTTCGTAACTGTAAGATGCTCTAATATTTATATCTGTTATAGGAAGATGCTTATGATTTGTTTTCAATATCTTGCCAAAAGGGATAGAATTGAAAGTTTTATTTTGAAATAAGATCGATAGATATACCACATCGCATTTTTCTTCCCAAAGGAATTTCGTAACTGTAAGATGCTCTAATATTTATATCTGTTATAGGAAGATGCTTATGATTTGTTTTCAATATCTTGCCAAAAGGGATAGAATTGAAAGTTTTATTTTGAAATAAGATCGATAGATATACCACATCGCATTTTTCTTCCCAAAGGAATTTCGTAACTGTAAGATGCTCTAATATTTATATCTGTTATAGGAAGATGCTTATGATTTGTTTTCAATATCTTGCCAAAAGGGATAGAATTGAAAGTTTTATTTTGAAATAAGATCGATAGATATACCACATCGCATTTTTCTTCCCAAAGGAATTTCGTAACTGTAAGATGCTCTAATATTTATATCTGTTATAGGAAGATGCTTATGATTTGTTTTCAATATCTTGCCAAAAGGGATAGAATTGAAAGTTTTATTTTGAAATAAGATCGATAGATATACCACATCGCATTTTTCTTCCCAAAGGAATTTCGTAACTGTAAGATGCTCTAATATTTATATCTGTTATAGGAAGATGCTTATGATTTGTTTTCAATATCTTGCCAAAAGGGATAGAATTGAAAGTTTTATTTTGAAATAAGATCGATAGATATACCACATCGCATTTTTCTTCCCAAAGGAATTTCGTAACTGTAAGATGCTCTAATATTTATATCTGTTATAGGAAGATGCTTATGATTTGTTTTCAATATCTTGCCAAAAGGGATAGAATTGAAAGTTTTATTTTGAAATAAGATCGATAGATATACCACATCGCATTTTTCTTCCCAAAGGAATTTCGTAACTGTAAGATGCTCTAATATTTATATCTGTTATAGGAAGATGCTTATGATTTGTTTTCAATATCTTGCCAAAAGGGATAGAATTGAAAGTTTTATTTTGAAATAAGATCGATAGATATACCACATCGCATTTTTCTTCCCAAAGGAATTTCGTAACTGTAAGATGCTCTAATATTTATATCTGTTATAGGAAGATGCTTATGATTTGTTTTCAATATCTTGCCAAAAGGGATAGAATTGAAAGTTTTATTTTGAAATAAGATCGATAGATATACCACATCGCATTTTTCTTCCCAAAGGAATTTCGTAACTGTAAGATGCTCTAATATTTATATCTGTTATAGGAAGATGCTTATGATTTGTTTTCAATATCTTGCCAAAAGGGATAGAATTGAAAGTTTTATTTTGAAATAAGATCGATAGATATACCACATCGCATTTTTCTTCCCAAAGGAATTTCGTAACTGTAAGATGCTCTAATATTTATATCTGTTATAGGAAGATGCTTATGATTTGTTTTCAATATCTTGCCAAAAGGGATAGAATTGAAAGTTTTATTTTGAAATAAGATCGATAGATATACCACATCGCATTTTTCTTCCCAAAGGAATTTCGTAACTGTAAGATGCTCTAATATTTATATCTGTTATAGGAAGATGCTTATGATTTGTTTTCAATATCTTGCCAAAAGGGATAGAATTGAAAGTTTTATTTTGAAATAAGATCGATAGATATACCACATCGCATTTTTCTTCCCAAAGGAATTTCGTAACTGTAAGATGCTCTAATATTTATATCTGTTATAGGAAGATGCTTATGATTTGTTTTCAATATCTTGCCAAAAGGGATAGAATTGAAAGTTTTATTTTGAAATAAGATCGATAGATATACCACATCGCATTTTTCTTCCCAAAGGAATTTCGTAACTGTAAGATGCTCTAATATTTATATCTGTTATAGGAAGATGCTTATGATTTGTTTTCAATATCTTGCCAAAAGGGATAGAATTGAAAGTTTTATTTTGAAATAAGATCGATAGATATACCACATCGCATTTTTCTTCCCAAAGGAATTTCGTAACTGTAAGATGCTCTAATATTTATATCTGTTATAGGAAGATGCTTATGATTTGTTTTCAATATCTTGCCAAAAGGGATAGAATTGAAAGTTTTATTTTGAAATAAGATCGATAGATATACCACATCGCATTTTTCTTCCCAAAGGAATTTCGTAACTGTAAGATGCTCTAATATTTATATCTGTTATAGGAAGATGCTTATGATTTGTTTTCAATATCTTGCCAAAAGGGATAGAATTGAAAGTTTTATTTTGAAATAAGATCGATAGATATACCACATCGCATTTTTCTTCCCAAAGGAATTTCGTAACTGTAAGATGCTCTAATATTTATATCTGTTATAGGAAGATGCTTATGATTTGTTTTCAATATCTTGCCAAAAGGGATAGAATTGAAAGTTTTATTTTGAAATAAGATCGATAGATATACCACATCGCATTTTTCTTCCCAAAGGAATTTCGTAACTGTAAGATGCTCTAATATTTATATCTGTTATAGGAAGATGCTTATGATTTGTTTTCAATATCTTGCCAAAAGGGATAGAATTGAAAGTTTTATTTTGAAATAAGATCGATAGATATACCACATCGCATTTTTCTTCCCAAAGGAATTTCGTAACTGTAAGATGCTCTAATATTTATATCTGTTATAGGAAGATGCTTATGATTTGTTTTCAATATCTTGCCAAAAGGGATAGAATTGAAAGTTTTATTTTGAAATAAGATCGATAGATATACCACATCGCATTTTTCTTCCCAAAGGAATTTCGTAACTGTAAGATGCTCTAATATTTATATCTGTTATAGGAAGATGCTTATGATTTGTTTTCAATATCTTGCCAAAAGGGATAGAATTGAAAGTTTTATTTTGAAATAAGATCGATAGATATACCACATCGCATTTTTCTTCCCAAAGGAATTTCGTAACTGTAAGATGCTCTAATATTTATATCTGTTATAGGAAGATGCTTATGATTTGTTTTCAATATCTTGCCAAAAGGGATAGAATTGAAAGTTTTATTTTGAAATAAGATCGATAGATATACCACATCGCATTTTTCTTCCCAAAGGAATTTCGTAACTGTAAGATGCTCTAATATTTATATCTGTTATAGGAAGATGCTTATGATTTGTTTTCAATATCTTGCCAAAAGGGATAGAATTGAAAGTTTTATTTTGAAATAAGATCGATAGATATACCACATCGCATTTTTCTTCCCAAAGGAATTTCGTAACTGTAAGATGCTCTAATATTTATATCTGTTATAGGAAGATGCTTATGATTTGTTTTCAATATCTTGCCAAAAGGGATAGAATTGAAAGTTTTATTTTGAAATAAGATCGATAGATATACCACATCGCATTTTTCTTCCCAAAGGAATTTCGTAACTGTAAGATGCTCTAATATTTATATCTGTTATAGGAAGATGCTTATGATTTGTTTTCAATATCTTGCCAAAAGGGATAGAATTGAAAGTTTTATTTTGAAATAAGATCGATAGATATACCACATCGCATTTTTCTTCCCAAAGGAATTTCGTAACTGTAAGATGCTCTAATATTTATATCTGTTATAGGAAGATGCTTATGATTTGTTTTCAATATCTTGCCAAAAGGGATAGAATTGAAAGTTTTATTTTGAAATAAGATCGATAGATATACCACATCGCATTTTTCTTCCCAAAGGAATTTCGTAACTGTAAGATGCTCTAATATTTATATCTGTTATAGGAAGATGCCTATGATTTGTTTTCAATATCTTGCCAAAAGGGATAGAATTGAAAGTTTTATTTTGAAATAAGATCGATAGATATACCACATCGCATTTTTCTTCCCAAAGGAATTTCGTAACTGTAAGATGCTCTAATATTTATATCTGTTATAGGAAGATGCCTATGATTTGTTTTCAATATCTTGCCAAAAGGGATAGAATTGAAAGTTTTATTTTGAAATAAGATCGATAGATATACCACATCGCATTTTTCTTCCCAAAGGAATTTCGTAACTGTAAGATGCTCTAATATTTATATCTGTTATAGGAAGATGCCTATGATTTGTTTTCAATATCTTGCCAAAAGGGATAGAATTGAAAGTTTTATTTTGAAATAAGATCGATAGATATACCACATCGCATTTTTCTTCCCAAAGGAATTTCGTAACTGTAAGATGCTCTAATATTTATATCTGTTATAGGAAGATGCTTATGATTTGTTTTCAATATCTTGCCAAAAGGGATAGAATTGAAAGTTTTATTTTGAAATAAGATCGATAGATATACCACATCGCATTTTTCTTCCCAAAGGAATTTCGTAACTGTAAGATGCTCTAATATTTATATCTGTTATAGGAAGATGCCTTATGATTTGTTTTCAATATCTTGCCAAAAGGGATAGAATTGAAAGTTTTATTTTGAAATAAGATCGATAGATATACCACATCGCATTTTTCTTCCCAAAGGAATTTCGTAACTGTAAGATGCTCTAATATTTATATCTGTTATAGGAAGATGCTTATGATTTGTTTTCAATATCTTGCCAAAAGGGATAGAATTGAAAGTTTTATTTTGAAATAAGATCGATAGATATACCACATCGCATTTTTCTTCCCAAAGGAATTTCGTAACTGTAAGATGCTCTAATATTTATATCTGTTATAGGAAGATGCTTATGATTTGTTTTCAATATCTTGCCAAAAGGGATAGAATTGAAAGTTTTATTTTGAAATAAGATCGATAGATATACCACATCGCATTTTTCTTCCCAAAGGAATTTCGTAACTGTAAGATGCTCTAATATTTATATCTGTTATAGGAAGATGCTTATGATTTGTTTTCAATATCTTGCCAAAAGGGATAGAATTGAAAGTTTTATTTTGAAATAAGATCGATAGATATACCACATCGCATTTTTCTTCCCAAAGGAATTTCGTAACTGTAAGATGCTCTAATATTTATATCTGTTATAGGAAGATGCTTATGATTTGTTTTCAATATCTTGCCAAAAGGGATAGAATTGAAAGTTTTATTTTGAAATAAGATCGATAGATATACCACATCGCATTTTTCTTCCCAAAGGAATTTCGTAACTGTAAGATGCTCTAATATTTATATCTGTTATAGGAAGATGCCTATGATTTGTTTTCAATATCTTGCCAAAAGGGATAGAATTGAAAGTTTTATTTTGAAATAAGATCGATAGATATACCACATCGCATTTTTCTTCCCAAAGGAATTTCGTAACTGTAAGATGCTCTAATATTTATATCTGTTATAGGAAGATGCTTATGATTTGTTTTCAATATCTTGCCAAAAGGGATAGAATTGAAAGTTTTATTTTGAAATAAGATCGATAGATATACCACATCGCATTTTTCTTCCCAAAGGAATTTCGTAACTGTAAGATGCTCTAATATTTATATCTGTTATAGGAAGATGCTTATGATTTGTTTTCAATATCTTGCCAAAAGGGATAGAATTGAAAGTTTTATTTTGAAATAAGATCGATAGATATACCACATCGCATTTTTCTTCCCAAAGGAATTTCGTAACTGTAAGATGCTCTAATATTTATATCTGTTATAGGAAGATGCTTATGATTTGTTTTCAATATCTTGCCAAAAGGGATAGAATTGAAAGTTTTATTTTGAAATAAGATCGATAGATATACCACATCGCATTTTTCTTCCCAAAGGAATTTCGTAACTGTAAGATGCTCTAATATTTATATCTGTTATAGGAAGATGCTTATGATTTGTTTTCAATATCTTGCCAAAAGGGATAGAATTGAAAGTTTTATTTTGAAATAAGATCGATAGATATACCACATCGCATTTTTCTTCCCAAAGGAATTTCGTAACTGTAAGATGCTCTAATATTTATATCTGTTATAGGAAGATGCTTATGATTTGTTTTCAATATCTTGCCAAAAGGGATAGAATTGAAAGTTTTATTTTGAAATAAGATCGATAGATATACCACATCGCATTTTTCTTCCCAAAGGAATTTCGTAACTGTAAGATGCTCTAATATTTATATCTGTTATAGGAAGATGCTTATGATTTGTTTTCAATATCTTGCCAAAAGGGATAGAATTGAAAGTTTTATTTTGAAATAAGATCGATAGATATACCACATCGCATTTTTCTTCCCAAAGGAATTTCGTAACTGTAAGATGCTCTAATATTTATATCTGTTATAGGAAGATGCTTATGATTTGTTTTCAATATCTTGCCAAAAGGGATAGAATTGAAAGTTTTATTTTGAAATAAGATCGATAGATATACCACATCGCATTTTTCTTCCCAAAGGAATTTCGTAACTGTAAGATGCTCTAATATTTATATCTGTTATAGGAAGATGCCTTATGATTTGTTTTCAATATCTTGCCAAAAGGGATAGAATTGAAAGTTTTATTTTGAAATAAGATCGATAGATATACCACATCGCATTTTTCTTCCCAAAGGAATTTCGTAACTGTAAGATGCTCTAATATTTATATCTGTTATAGGAAGATGCTTATGATTTGTTTTCAATATCTTGCCAAAAGGGATAGAATTGAAAGTTTTATTTTGAAATAAGATCGATAGATATACCACATCGCATTTTTCTTCCCAAAGGAATTTCGTAACTGTAAGATGCTCTAATATTTATATCTGTTATAGGAAGATGCTTATGATTTGTTTTCAATATCTTGCCAAAAGGGATAGAATTGAAAGTTTTATTTTGAAATAAGATCGATAGATATACCACATCGCATTTTTCTTCCCAAAGGAATTTCGTAACTGTAAGATGCTCTAATATTTATATCTGTTATAGGAAGATGCTTATGATTTGTTTTCAATATCTTGCCAAAAGGGATAGAATTGAAAGTTTTATTTTGAAATAAGATCGATAGATATACCACATCGCATTTTTCTTCCCAAAGGAATTT